>NQII01004408.1:118622-150367 GCA_002778355.1 Clitarchus hookeri
GTAGTTGTTGACCTGGCATCCCCAGGTCGTGTGTCCGGCGTTAAAATCACCTGTGATGAGGACTCGGCTGTCCAGTATCCTCAGGGTGTTGAGGTCAGCGGTGGGGAATGGTACATTTGGTGGGATGTAGATAGCCACGGCCGTGAAAGGCATGGGATTCATGTGAAGGCGAACCGTCACAGCTTCCACATGGTGTAGTTGCTGGGTCTGTCTATGGTGGAAAGAAAGGGTCCCCCTCACAAGGATCACCAACTCCTCCCTTTCTCTTGTCCAATCTGTCTGCACGCAGTACCCTGTATCCTGGGGTGTCGAAGAGCACATTCGGACTGAGCCAGGTTTCCACCAGGAAAAGCAGGTCCGGTTTGTGAACTGAAATGAAGTGTGTGAGCTCCACTTGTTTATTGTGGATTCAGCTGGCGTTCCAGATCATGAATTTAAGCATGTTGTGTGGAGGGAGCTGTGATAAGGTCGATTATCACTTTTCATTGTTCCTCTGAGGTTTGTGCCTGTGTGAGTTTGCGGAGTGCGGTCATGAGGATGGGGAGTTTGTTGGGTACTTGGACACCTTTCAACAGCTGCAGAACCTCTGCAGCTGTTACCAGCTGTCGCCATGTGAGCTGATGTTTTGTGTGGTATGTTGGTGTGTTGGCCTTGTTGCAGGTCGGGTGCGTGTTTGGGTGTGATGTGTTTGGGCGGGTGTGGTGTGTTGTGGTTGCATCTGTGGGGTTTGCTGTGGTGGCTTATTTGGGTGAAATAGCTGCGAAAACTGTTTCCTTGATGGCTGTGGGTGTGTGCGTTGTGGCATGCTGGTGTGTGTGGTGTGTTGGTGTGGATGTGTTGGTTTGCTCACCTGCTGCTTCCTCTCCAGGGCAGCCTTCCGGACAGGTCAGCCTCCCCAGTTGGTCGGGTGAGCAGTGTTATCGTAACTGCGTTCCTGGCAGTTTGTGCATGTCGCCAGTGTCTCCTCTGGTTTGTTGCATGCTGGTGTGGGATGATCACCGGCGTAGCGCTCCCTCATGTTGCAGAAGTACGAGCTATGGCCTCACTTCTGGCACTTGAGGCATCTTTGGAGCAGCTGTTGCCCCCTCAAGTGTTCTACCCGGACCCTGATGTGGTCCANCACTTCTGGCACTTGAGGCATCTTTGGAGCAGCTGTTGCCCCCTCAAGTGTTCTACCCGGACCCTGATGTGGTCCAGGTTGGAGATGTTTAGTGCTTGATTGGTTTGAGTGGTGCCCACCAGAGTCACCATAAACAGCGGCTGTATTCTGGTGACACCGCCAGACAGCCACTTGTCCAGGCGCCTGATGGCTGACAGCACGATTCCCTTCTCTTGTCGGAGTTCTTGAAGTTCCTGTTGGTCAAAATCCGCCAGAAGGCCACGGATCACGACCCTGGCGTTCTTCTGATCTGCTCGTGGGGCCGTGAAGAGCGCGAAGCTCTTCCCTTTCAAGTACTCCACGAGTGCTGCATGGTCCTCCACAGAGTGGGTGTAGAGGACTATGGAGTCCCGATGAATTGTCACCTCTATTCCTGATTTCGCAATGTCTTTTATTTCTTCCCTGTATCTGCGGAAGCCAGCCGCCAGGCTTGTCTTCACTGTTATTGGGGGCATTTTTAGCTTCTTCTTTGAGCCTGATGTCGCATTCAGTGGTGGGCGAGGGTGTTGGGTGTCGGCCTGGGTGGTTTGGCTTGTGGGCTGTCTGGTGGTGCTGCTGGTGGGCTGTCTGGTGGTGCTGTTTGTGGGTTGGCTCGTGGTTAGCAGAAATGGATTAGTGCTGGTGTTCTGGGTGGCCATGCCATGTGCGGGGGCACTTGCACGGGCGATGACCCTCTGCTTGGCTGGCCTGTGCGTGAGTGATGATGTGCTCGACGACGATGCGTGGGCGATGGCTCCTCCATCATCGTCGCAGAGTAGTGTCGAGAACATGTTGTGAGTTGTGAGCGGTGGTGGGGTGGTCACTGCTGATCTTGCGAGGGGGCGCTTCCTCTCCTGGTGGGAGGTGTCTATCTCTTCCTCCTCGTCACTGGAGAATGGGGTGGGGGCCGGTGTTTGATTGTACTTTGTGACGTACTCTCTGAAGAAGTTCTCGCCAACAATGTCTGGTATGATGTCCTCATCTGTAAATACTCTTGGCTGAAAGCCGTTGTTGTGGTTTATTAGTTACGGGTGGTTCAGTGCTGGGATATTCTCCACCTTGCGAACATGTACCCTTGACATGAGAGGGGCGTCGTGGTAAGTGCCCGCAGTTCGCACTGTGAAGTATCCACCATAGTGGATGTATACACTCTCATCGGAGATGAGTTGTTGCCTCACAGGGCAATATATTTCGTATATTTCGCCCTTCTTTATGGGCACACTACTGTTAAATGTCGTGCTGTCTACTCTGGACATGGTGGTGGGCGAGGTTACAGGTCGTTTAATAAGTTCCGATAGAAATGTAAATGCATCTCGTCCAGCATGCGCATTATTGTGAGATGAATCTAAAAAATTTTCACTCATCAGTCATGTTTTATATAGATACATTTATATAAATCGCTAATAAAATTTTTGGCAGTTAATTTACGAAATACACTAAATTAATAACTATATAATTGCGATGTCGCGCACTCTCAAACGCGTGTCGCCTACTCCACACCTCGAGTGCGACACTCGCACTCTCGGGCAATCGATTAATCGAATGAATGTTGTTATCGCGCTATGTTTACTAATGTTCGCGGCAAAAAAACACAGTGATACGAGAATGTTTAGGCACTGTTTTCACTGCACTCACCTCATATAAAGTGCTGCATCCATTTGTGCAGCTGCAGGACGCACTTCCACACTCGCGCACACATATTTTACGATCGGATTGCACTTATAACTTCTAAATACTCGCGATGTCTCGGACCTCTAAATACCATAGAGGTCAGGTGAGAAACGCGGTGTGTTCAGGGTCTAAGTGTTATGGAGCACCACAATCTGTTTTTTACCAACAACCAATTTCCGTCTTGGAAAGCTTCAACAAAACAGGTTTTGTAGCCACTAACAATTTTTTTTTTAAGTGTGTGAGAAACCAGAATCTAAATGAAATGTGTGATAAATTACAAATTTTCTGTTTAAAGGAATTGCTCTAGCCTTCGCCTTATATGGGCACGGGAAAATGTTTAGGAAACTACAACCTCGCTCCATATAGCTGGGATTGAACCANTAGCCTTCGCCTTATATGGGCACGGGAAAATGTTTAGGAAACTACAACCTCGCTCCATATAGCTGGGATTGAACCGGCAACCTTCTGCGTGACAGTCAGATACTCCACTGCACGGCCTAACATGCTATGTTTACGTCAATAGCCTTGATTATAAAACTTAAATAATAAAATAAAAAAATTCGTGCCTTATTAATTTAATTCTTTAAGACCCAATTTAATTTTCTGTTTCAGGTGTTGCAAACAAAAACCATTATGATGCGTGCTGTACTTAGGTCAACACAACACTTGGTTCGTTGTCCCAGCCAACGTGCTGTAGGCTGTATGTTCGGCTAGGGTTATATGAACCAATTATTACTTAAACCGTTAAGACGGTTAGCGAATAATTTATCCAATAGTAAGATTATTAGTGATTGAGCTTTGCAGTGTACANACTTAAACCGTTAAGACGGTTAGCGAATAATTTATCCAATAGTAAGATTATTAGTGATTGAGCTTTGCAGTGTACAGTAGAGACCAAAAATTACCTACACGTGCGTAATGTACACAATTATGTACACTGGGTTAAAAAAAATCAAGACTGACACTGTTTATAGTGCAGGATGAGTATAAAAGAATACCTCAACTTTGAAGGTCTATAATATCAAAACCAAACAANTGACACTGTTTATAGTGCAGGATGAGTATAAAAGAATACCTCAACTTTGAAGGTCTATAATATCAAAACCAAACACCCTACAATCTTGATTGACCAATCAAATGAACCGTGGAATTGTGAAGTTTGTTTACCATACATTCATAAATGTTCTATGCGACCACCATGAGCTGCCCGAACGACACCTACGCGATAATCAAAACTCGTTCCACGCTCTTGTCAGCATGTCCGGTGTTACGGTTTGGATGGCGTTCGTAACTCTCGGTTTGAGGTGGTGAGGGGGTAGCGTGCTCACATTCGACACGTCAAGGTGAAGGGGATGGTCTAGTGTTTCCTTTATGGTGCGCCATCACATTGGCACCTAGCTGTTCGCGGATACGTGAACGAGACGTTGCCGTAACGCTGGATTGGTCGAGGACGTTTTACTGTGACTGCGACGTTTGAATGTATCACTACTCTAGTCGGTGTTTCTTGTTTCATACAGACATGAGCACGATTTTGCATATTATTAACACGTTTCCTTTGCTTAAAAAAAACCTCATGGGTTCACTTGAATAACGGACCGCGGTGGCGTAGTGGTTAGACCACTCGCCTCCCCCCTAAGTCAAACCGGGTTCGCTTCCCAGCGGGGCTGCTCCCAGATTTCCGCATGTGGGAACCGCGCCAGACGATGTAGTTGGTCGGCGGATTTTCTCGGGGATTTCCCGTTTCCACCACCCTTTCATTCTGGCGCTGCTGCATTATCACGTCAATCACTCTCATCGGCTCTCAAGACCTCGATGTTAAGAGCCACCCAAATCTATTCACTCACTCACTCCACTTGGATAACGCTTGAANCCACCCAAATCTATTCACTCACTCACTCCACTTGGATAACGCTTGAATAAAACAGGATAGCCAATTTTTTTTCGCGAAAAGACCCCACGACCAGTTGTACTCCCAAACATCATGTTGGTTCAGAACCAATATTGCTGTTGGATGATTTCAACTCTCATTCGTCATACGTGTCTGCCAGCCAATCACGGGCGTTCAATGTTGGGACAACTTAATTACGATTGGCCCAGTCGAGTAAACAATGTCTTCTCACACAGACACGCAGCCAATAGCCATAGGAAATATGCATAGTACGTAAGAAATTTAAGTCTAGCTTGCGCATAAATCTTTTCGCGCATGACTAACGTGAGGCGTCCATGGCAAATTCAGAAATTTATTTGTGATAAATAGAAACTACATTAACGCCCATTTTGTTTTATATCAATTGAAGCATTTATGTTGTATAAATAACGTATCTGAGGTGGTTTCCATTTATAGACGCAGCATTCCTGAAGTTTATCTTTGAAACTGTTCACGACATTTTGAAGCAAATCCAATGAAATTGCAGCCACGTCATGTTGAATTTGATGTTTCAGGGCAGGGATAGCCCGAGGTGGATTAGTCTACAAAACCATCGTTTTTTAGTACCCCGACAGGAAGAAGTCACAAGTACTTCAGCTGCACTGAGAAATAGGTAGGTTACAACCAACCAAATACTTGTTTGTATAGGGCCAAACATATGTTTAACTACCCCAGGAAAAAAGATTTTTTTTAGTAAACAAAACTTGAAAAGTAACAAACTTTATTTCGTTCATCAAATAAAATACACGCTTGAATAAACNTTTTTTTTAGTAAACAAAACTTGAAAAGTAACAAACTTTATTTCGTTCATCAAATAAAATACACGCTTGAATAAACAAAAACCTGTGCTGGGCTAAAATTTGGACTGTCAACAAAATATTTAGTTGTATAAACTGTATATGTATATATTTCCTTGGCCACTCATTTGATTGCTTTAGTTTGAAAATACAGCTCGGGAGTTTGTAAGTTTTACGGTTAGTATAGTAACAGTGTTTTACTGAGCATTTATTGCCTCTTAATAATGTTATAAAGATAGTAATAAAACAAGTTCAACTGGAAACTAAAGAGTAAAACTTGAAATATTNTTGCCTCTTAATAATGTTATAAAGATAGTAATAAAACAAGTTCAACTGGAAACTAAAGAGTAAAACTTGAAATATTTATTTACGTTCGTTTCCCGGTATTTGAATTATATATACTTATTATCTAAACTACTCTAAAACTAAGTGTTATATGTTAGTCCGCGGTAGGAACGGGATTATTGCGTCTCAGGGTTAACCCCTTACGCTTATAAGTGAAGGAAAAACATGCAAGGAGACGTGCATCGCGGCAAAGAGGGATTGGGCTTCCCATGGCCGAGTTTGGCCATGAGAAGCCTCCCTAATGTACTTATAGTTAAACTACATCTAGAAGAGAAAGGGAAAAACCGGCACAGACACCGCAAAAACCCTTTCGACAGGAAATAATTAAAAATTGTTACATGCATTATGCGAAAATACTACAGGAGAAAGATAGGTGGGTACCATGCTCTTTATTATTGGGAGAGGAGAAACTAGTAGAGAGGTGGCGGGGCATATATATACTTGGAAACATCCCTCTTTCGTCAGCTGAGGTAAATAAGGCGTAGCGTTTGGTGCAAATGTAGCGGATTCAAACCTTGGTCGTGCTTTCACTTCTTTTTTATAATAATGTACGTAAAGCCAAACAAATCTTTAGTTGCACCAACCAAATCTTACACTTCAGGTAAACCGAATAAGAACAGAAAATTAATTCAGTTTCAACAATAAAATAATTTAGTTTCAACAACAAAATAATTTGGTATCAACAAAACAAGATTTTTCTGCCCTATACAAACAATTAATTCTGCTGCTACGAACAAACTCTCGTTTTAATCAACAAAACATTTTTCTGTGTGTGGGGGAGCGGGGAGGCCATGGGATATCGCCATTCCTGGAAATGATCCGTTTTGGGAACACTATCATTCTCAGTGTTCATGGAGTTTCTTGCTGTGGATTAATTTCTTGGAACAATGTGATTTCAACCATGTGAAAACGGGCGAGTTGTGGAGTGAGAAAGGAGAAACATTTCCACGTAGCGGTCAGTATTAACAGTCACCATGTCACCAGCCGCATTATAAAATAACATTAAGCCCAATTAATCCTGATGATGACATTATACGTCATAATGTGACTTTTCATTTATGTATAAGCTTTTCGTGAAGAGCTTGAGGGAACCTAACCCCGCCATATTAGATTCTTGTTTTTTTTTTTTATCTTGTTCGTGTTTTTTAAAAACAGAACCTAACTAGCTGTTTACCTTACGCAGCCGCACAGGCATAATGCCTGAACTACGAATTCATGATAACATCACAATTTTTATCCTGCCAAAATTTGGCAAATTCAATAATGCGACTCAAATACGAGTTCGTAGTTGAGTCGTTATGTCTTTGCTGCTGTATTAGTTCAATAACTTGTTGGGTACTTTCTGTCTCACCCTCGTAGTTCCCACGTTTTTGCTCGTAGAGGGGGAGAAAAAATTATGTTTTGTGTTGTTTGCGCAGGAGCAGCTAAGAGAACGCCTCCAACATGAATACCATGAGCGGGGGCGGCGGTGGAGGCGGCGGGGGCGGCAAGAAGAGCCGTGACGTGAAGGTGAGTGCGAACCTAGCCGGCCACCCTCCACGCACGCCGAGAACTAAACGTGGTTGTAGAAACCAAAATTCCTGTACCCATTACTAGAGACCCCCGAGAATTTCGCGGATTCGTCTGGGGACAAGCTAAACTGCATTCATGTGTAAAAATGTGTTTGTGCTTCCATTGGACATAGGTAGGGCCAGGGACTTTTCGCGTAAAAATCGGAGCACACAGTAGACTTCAATACTATATACACACCTCAGCTGTTGTCATACCTCCATTAGCTGCTGGTGCCGTGTCCGTCTTTGACCAAGCCACTCAGGACTAAGTAACTCCGACACTGAACCTTCGTGATTCGTGCGCAAACGGTTAACACGGGCCAGAACGTTTTTTAGCCAATCAAAGAAGCTGGACGACCCTACAGTGCTTTGGACTGTATCTTGTGTCGAAATATTTTCGCGAAATATCACTGCCCCTAGACATAGGTAGTAACTGCTACAGAAATGTATTTTGTGGTTTTGTCTATATTGTATCTTCAAATATGAATATAGTTCTTACAGCAGAGCATTATCTTCATGGTCACTTCAACAGATCAACTTAAGCAATATTTAGATTGTTCCCACAGCAAGCAAAACTGTAATAAGCTAACAGAACATCGTGTTGCTGGTGCAGACGTTTGGTTTCTGCTGCAATGAAGTCCGTTTACAGAATTGTTCTGTTGTCACTTCTCTACTAATATTTTCTCATCAAACAACCCCTCTACTCTACTCTTGGGGTTTCCCTGAAGTACTGAAAGTGTTGCTTGCAAGACGCGGTGTATTGCATCTAATATTATTTCAAACTTAATCCAAAAGGTTAGACTCAGGTGCGGGGACATGCTTTCCCTGTTGGACTTTGGAAGTAGTGCAACCGGAACTTGGAGATGAGTCGAGAGGTTTGGGCGGCTTTTAACGACGAGGTCTCGAGATTCGACGAGGGCGAAATGAGATGGGAATGGAACAGCGCCAGAATGCAAGGGCGGAGAAAACGTGAGATCCCCGNTGAGATAACCCGCCAACCAGCAGTATTGTCCGGCACAATTTCGACTTTCGAAAATCCGGGGGTGGCCCGGCCGGGGATTGAACCCGGCTCGCCTTGGTGGGAGGCTAGTAGTCTAACCGCTCAGCCACCGTGGCCCCTCCGGAAATTGGAAATTTCATGGCTGATAACAATTGTTTTGTAGAGATGTCTCCTGTTTATACCCTTGGAGTATCAGGTGCAGGACGGACGGTAGTGCGGAAAACTGGAAATGTTCCGGAAAACGTGCTCCACACTCTTCTTCCATACACTAAAATGTGGTACAGGCTGTTCACGGTAAATGAGCACTTTTGAAATCAACCTTTAAAAAAAAAAAAACCAGTAGACACCGGCATGCAGGCTCCCAGTTATTTTGGCAGCGAATCTATTAAAATAGTTATAAGGTTTGAAGTATTGTGAGTGTAATGTTGAAATTTATGTAGAAGCAATTTTTGTTTCTTTATACACACTGCTGTAGAGAATGGCATATTAGTAACACATTTCTATCCCAAACAATTTCGAGTTTTCATTTGATCGGCGCATGAATTAAGAGGACTGTGTTCTGAAACAGTTGCTGTGGAATCGTTGTTTGCGCGAATACGCGTATCTCGCTAAATAAAGGTTTTGGAAATACGAATTTCCCATAATAGTTTCGCATGTTTCCGACCAGTATATTACGAGAACTAGCAGCGTGAAGAAGCAGTTTTTAGCGATGACGGAGAGTTGGAAATAGCATTTATAATGTATATGATGTATTGCGGGTATTATTCGTACCTCGTCTAAAATGTGTTTTCCTACATTGGTGTAATGGGGACACGTTAAGTGGTTTCGTAATAAAACGCGGATATCGAACACTCTGCGGCGAGGCAATCCAGTCAGCAGGTAGGCGGTGCCCTTTAAGTCGTTAGGCCTTAGCGTTGTACTGTGCCCGCCATGAGATCAGGCGGCTCGCCTCACGTGCCTGCGCTTGGTCCGCCGGCACGGCCCGGCCAGCGGCAGCTGATATTAGCAACGGCCCGGCTGTGTGCTAACTGTTACGAAAATATTCGGCGCGCATTGGCAACTTAATATGCGGAGAGTAAAGTTTTTAGCGCGGCATCAGGCTGCGCGCGCAGCTACCTCTCCCCTCTCGCCCGCCGTACCTCGCTTCCGGTAAGTTCATCTGCCTCCGGCAGTTGTGCCACTAGCAGTAAATTTTACATATGGCGGAATGATACAAAATTAGAAGGAAAAGCATATTTTGAGCCGGGTTTTCAAAACCGCTTATTTAATCGTGAACAGCCTATATTTATTACAAACAACTATTAGGGAACTAGTTTCCAAAGTAATTTTTGTGACACTTCAATTAAAACAGAGCCACTTTTGCAATATGTTTCTACAGAATTCATAAAGTTATATTTTAAAACAAGTAATGTAACACAATTCTACATGTTAAATATTTTGACATGCAAAATCTAACTTGCAGTGTTACCAACAATCTGGCAAATAGTTTTCATATGTTTATTTTTAAAACATACAAAATAAATTTATTTTGCAGCTGGATTACAGATAACTGACTGATAAGCTAGACTTCAAACACTTGTACGTTTGTATTATAGGCTGTTCATGGTTAATATAGCACTTTTAAAATCAACCTTTAAATAATGTCACTGCACCTACCTTAATTTATTTAACTGACTCACTGACTGGAAAGGGCCCAGTAAATTTGGTGACGACGGAAAGAAAGTAGTTCCATGTCTTAACGATGGATTATAAGTATTAGGTAACCATTTGTGATTACTGAAATTATTTATTTTTGTATTCTGTTTTTCATTCACATAAGTGTAATAATTCTCAAATTTGGAAAATATTCACTTTTCTAATAATTTCACAGTTTCACTTTACCTATGCACGAACAAAGAATCTAACTCATCACAATGTTAAGTTTACATATGGTGGAAGAATACACAATGTGTAGAGATAATGAAAAATCGTGAACATTTTTTGAGACAACATAATCTTCGATAACGCTCCAGCAAGTTTATTATTTTCTGATTGGATGAACAAGGTATTGACTCGGCTAAGTTGTCCGCAGACAAATCACGAACGTTCTGCCTTATAGTATCAGAATCCTCATTGGCCCAGTTAAATGGGGCTAGTAGCTTCATACATGCGTGACCGCCAATAAGGAAAGAAAACTGTCGGACATGTGTAAGTACAGTACGTTGAATCCTACCAAACCGTCAACTTTTCCCGCGATATACAATCATGTCTAACGGTGCGTATACCAGTAGATCATAGGACTTTGAAAAGAGCTCAATATACAGTCAAGAGCCTACAGCAGCAGTTCATTCCAACTGGCAGCGCTGCGGTCGAGCTGTTCCTGCTGAACGCGCCTAGCGTATCGCGGTTGGCGTAGTAAACGAATATTTATTCCATAGTGTTTCCTTCCATTTGCTGCAAACTCTACCATCGCAAGCAACATCCGTTGTCGACATGCAGGACAAGCCCAGGTCAGCTGGAGTATCGGAAACCATTAATCCCCCGCCAGGATGTACCGACGCTTGAAAACATCAAGCTCGTTAATCGCGCTGCAAGTCGCCTGCGGTTCTGTTTCCGCTAGTTCGCTCTTAATTCGGTCCTTTTTAGACCTACCTTCGGAAAAAAATATCCCTGCTCTCAACTATATACATTTCAGAGTAGATACTGCATGCCATATTTTTGGCAAGGAACATACGAAAATTAGTTACATAAGCAAAAAAGTTTTGGGGGCCACGGTAGTGTAGCGGTTAGACGCCTCCCCCCACACCTAGACGAACCGGGCTCTATTCCCAGCGGGGTCGCTCCCGGATTTTCGCATGTGGCAATCGTGCCGGACGATGNCACCTAGACGAACCGGGCTCTATTCCCAGCGGGGTCGCTCCCGGATTTTCGCATGTGGCAATCGTGCCGGACGATGCCGCTGGTCGGCGGGTTTTCTCGGGGATCTCCCGTTTCCCCCCGTCCTTTCATTTCGGCGCTGCTCCATACTCACTTCGCTTCACCCTCATCGGCTCTGAAATGTTCTCTACTCGTCAAGTAACCCCTTCTTAATGGATCCCTACATCCGCTAATGGAATATAATATACATAAGATTAATTGTTAATATAATCTAATTAAAACTTTAATTATTATTAGAACATACAACTACCATTACTCTGCAGTTAGGTTATTATTTTTAATAACATTTTTGTGATGTATTATTTCTTCTCATTTACTCAATAACTAGAGACCTGCAAAATTTGCTTTATTTGGCAACAGGCTCAACTTCATAGTACTGTATATACTCGAGCCAGCGTCATTTCTTCATTGGCTGCTGCCTATATGTGGATTCACGCCCTTTCTTATTGAACTGCACGTGATTATGGTACACAATTGTGATATGTTCATTTACTGGCGCAGAGTTACCCAGGGCGTGTCAAATAAAGTATGGTCCACTGACAAACGTGTTGTAAAGGTACACGTGTTTTAAGTTAAACGTGTGCCCAAATAATAACGANTAAAGTATGGTCCACTGACAAACGTGTTGTAAAGGTACACGTGTTTTAAGTTAAACGTGTGCCCAAATAATAACGTGAATTTTGCAGGTCTCTATCAATAACTTAACTGAAAATATAATACGTAAAAAATAGGCAATAATTACATTTATGACTGGTATAGTTGCGGTTGATAATAATGACCTGCTNGCATAGTACGTAAGAAATTTAAGTCTAGCTTGCGCATAAATCTTTTCGCGCATGACTAACGTGAGGCGTCCATGGCAAATTCAGAAATTTATTTGTGATAAATAGAAACTACATTAACGCCCATTTTGTTTTATATCAATTGAAGCATTTATGTTGTATAAATAACGTATCTGAGGTGGTTTCCATTTATAGACGCAGCATTCCTGAAGTTTATCTTTGAAACTGTTCACGACATTTTGAAGCAAATCCAATGAAATTGTAGCCACGTCATGTTGAATTTGATGTTTCAGGGCAGGGATAGCCCGAGGTGGATTAGTCTACAAAAACCATAGTTTTTTAGTACCCCGAAAGGAAGTAGTCACAAGTACTTCAGTTGCACTGAGAAATAGGTAGGTTACAACCAACCAAATACTTGTTTGTATAGGGCCAAACATATGTTTAACTACCCCAGAAAAAAATATTTTTTTTTTAGTAAACAAAACTTGAAAAGTAACAAACTTTATTTCGTTCATCAAATAAAATACACGCTTGAATAAACAAAAACCTGTGCTGGGCTAAAATTTGGACTGTCAACAAAATATTTAGTTGTATAAACTGTATATGTATATATTTCCTTGGCCACTCATTTGATTGCTTTAGTTTGAAAATACAGCTCGGGAGTTTGTAAGTTTTACGGTTAGTATAGTAACAGTGTTTTACTGAGCATTTATTGCCTCTTAATAATGTTATAAAGATAGTAATAAAACAAGTTCAACTGGAAACTAAAGAGTAAAACTTGAAATATTCTTGTTTTTTTATCTTGTTCATATTTAAAAAAAACAGAACCTAACTAGCTGTTTACCTTACACAGCCGCACAGGCATAACATCTGAACTACAAATTCATGATTACATCACAATTTTTATCTTGCCGAAAATTTGGCAAATTCAATAATGCGACTCAAATACGAGTTCGTAGTTGAGTCGTTATGTCTGTACTGTGTATTAGTTCAATAACTAGTTGGATACTTTCTGACTCACCCTCGTAGTTCCCACGTTTTTGCTCGTGGAGGGGGTAAAAAAATAAAAATAATTATATTGTGTGTTGTTTGCGCAGGAGCAGCTAAGAGAACGCCTCCAACATGAATACTATGAGCGGGGGCGGCGGTGGAGGCGGCGGGGGCGGCAAGAAGAGCCGTGACGTGAAGGTGAGTGCGAACTTAGCCGGCCACCCTCCACGCACGCCGAGAACGAAACGTGGTTGTAGAAACCAAAATTCCTGTACCCATAACTAGAGACCCCGAGAATTTCGCGGATTCGTCTGGGGACAAGCTTAACTGCATTCATGTGTAAAAATGTGTTTTTGCTCCCATTGGACAAAAGTATTAACTGCTACAGAAATGTGTTTTTTGGTTTTGTCTATATTGTATCTTCAAATATGAATATAGTTCTTACAACAGAGCATTATCTTCCTTCTACAGAACAGATTGTTATTTCAACAGAACAACTTAAGCAATATTCAGATTGTTCCCACAGCAAGCAAAACTGTAATAAGTAGAGACCTGAAAAATTCGCGAGTTCGATGACCTGTAGGCTATACTCCATTGTCGTATGTAAAATCATGCAAATATCACTGTTCATTGGTTGCTTTTATTAGCGGAAGACTGTGATTTGGTTTGCATTTTATTGTGTGTTTGTTATTGGCTCAGAGTTGCCCAGGAGGTGTAAACTGACGGGTGGGCCAATACAATAAGCAATACAAACGTACGAGGTTTTGAATTCTAGCTTGTCCCGAAATGAAACAGCGAATTTTTCAGGTCTCTAATAATTTATCGTGGGGGAAATAGACTGAGAGCGTGCCACAGAGTNAAGCTAGCAGAACATCGTGTTGCTGGTAAAGACGTTTGGTTGCTGCTACGATGAAGTCCGTTTACAGAATTGTTCTGTTGTCACTTCTCTACTAATATTTTGTCATCAAACAACCCCTCTACTCTACGCTTGGGGTTTCCCTGAAGTACTGACAGTGTTGCTTGCATCACGCGGTGTATTGCATCTAATATTATTTCAAACTTAATCCAAATGGTTAGACTCAGGTGTGGGGGCATGCTTTCCCTGTTGGACTTTGGTAGGCGGTTCAACCGGAACTTGGAGATGAGTCGAGAGGTTTGTGCGGTTCTTAACGACGAGGTCTTTTAGAGCCTAATGTATTCTGCTTTAATGCAGTGGTTTGTGACCAGATCGTCTCCTCCCGTGCCTGATAAATAAAGTATAACGGGAGACAACTTACTGAGCGATTCATTATAGATGAGTGCACATCAGGTCTTGATCTTACATTCAGGCTGTTCCCATGGCCACACAGACTTAGTGTGTCACGTCAGGTCTCCGATGTGTGTGCACTCTTCACAAGTCTTATTATTCTTCTAGTCTTTTCGAGCTTGGTCATAGCTCTTAATTGACAGCAGTTGATTGCTGTCGATAAAAAGAGATCACGCCCTTTCCAATCGCAGTGGGTGGATGTTCTCCACCTGAGGGTGGTTCCACCTCACCTTTCAACAGCTGATATAGTAAAATGAGGTGAGAATGGAGCAGCGCTAGAAAGCGTGGGCGGGGAAACGGGAGATGCCCGCTCCTGGTAAATTCATCCGCCACCGGCAGTTGTGGCACTAGCAGTAAATTTTACATATGGCGGAATGATACAAAATTAGAAGGAAAAGCAGATATTGAGCATGGTTTTCAAAAACTCTTATTTAATCGTGAACAGCCTATATTTATTACAAACAACTATTAGGGAACTAATTTCCAAAGTAATTTTTTAACACTTCAAGTAAACAGAGCCAATTTTACAATATGTTTCTGCAGAATTCATAAAGTTAATGTTATATTTAAAACCAGTAATGTCACACAATTCTACGTGATAAATATGTTGACATGCAAAATCTAACTTGCAGTGTTACCAACAATTTGGCAAATATTTTACATATTTTTATTTTTAAAACATACAAAATAAATTTATTTTGCAGCTGGATTATAGCTAATTGGCTGACAAGCTAGACTTCAAACACTTGTACGTTTGTATTATAGGCTGTTCATGGTTAATATAGCACTTTTAAAATCAACCTTTAAAAAATATCACTGCACCTACCTGAATATATTTAACTGACTCACTGACTGGAAAGGGCCCAGTAAATTTGGCGACGACGGAAAGAAAGTAGTTCCATGTCTTAACGATGAATTATAAGTATTAGGTAAACATTTGTGATTACTGAAATTATTTATTTTTGTATTGTATTGTTTTTTTTCATTCATATAAGTGTAATAATTCTCAAATTTGGAAAATATTCACTTTTCTAATAATTTCACAGTTTCACTTTACCTATGCACGAACAAAGAGTCTAACTCATCACAATGTTAAGTTTACATATGATGGAAGAATACACAATTTGTAGAGATAATAAAAAATCGTGAACATTTTTTGAGACAACATAATCTTCGATAACGCACCAGCAAGTTTATTATTTTCTGATTGGATGAACAAGGTTTTAACTCGGCTAAGTTGTTTGCAGACAAATCACGAACGTCTGCCTTATAGTATCAGAATCCTCATTGGCCCAGTTAAATGGGGCTAGTAGCTTCATACATGCGTGACCGCCAATAAGGAAAGAAAACTGTCGGACATGTGTAAGTACAGTACGTTGAATCCTAGCAAACCGTCAACTTTTCCCACGATATACAATCACGTCTAACGGTGCGTATACCAGTAGATCATAGGGCTTTGAAAAGAGATCAGTATACAGTCAAGAGCCTACAGCAGTTCATTCCAACTGGCAGCGCTGCGGTCGAGCTGTTCCTGCTGAACGCGCCTAGCGTATCGCGGTTGGCGTAGTAAACGAATATTTATTCCATAGTGTTTCCTTCCATTTGCTGCAAACTCTACCATCGCAAGCAACATCCGTTGTCGACATGCAGGACAAGCCCAGGTCAGCTGGAGTATCGGAAACCATTAATCCCCCGCCAGGATGTACCGACGCTTGAAAACATCAAGCTCGTTAATCGCGCTGCAAGTCGCCTGCGGTTCTGTTTCCGCTAGTTCGCTCTTAATTCGGTCCTTTTTAGACCTACCTTCGGAAAAAAAAATCCCTGCTCTCAACTATATACATTTCAGAGTAGATACTGCATGCCATATTTTTGGCAAGGAACATACGAAAATTAGTTACATAAGCAAAAAAGTTTTGGGGGCCACGGTAGTGTAGCGGTTAGACGCCTCCCCCCCACCTAGACGAACCGGGCTCTATTCCCAGCGGGGTCGCTCCCGGATTTTCGCATGTGGCAATCGTGCCGGACGATGCCGCTGGTCGGCGGGTTTTCTCGGGGATCTCCCGTTTCCCCCCGTCCTTTCATTTCGGCGCTGCTCCATACTCACTTCGCTTCACCCTCATCGGCTCTGAAATGTTCTCTACTCGTCAAGTAACCCCTTCTTAATGGATCCCTACATCCGCTAATGGAATATAATATACATAAGATTAATTGTTAATATAATCTAATTAAAACTTTAATTATTATTAGAACATACAACTACCATTACTCTGCAGTTAGGTTATTATTTTTAATAACATTTTTGTGATGTATTATTTCTTCTCATTTACTCAATAACTAGAGACCTGCAAAATTTGCTTTATTTGGCAACAGGCTCAACTTCATAGTACTGTATATACTCGAGCCAGCGTCATTTCTTCATTGGCTGCTGCCTATATGTGGATTCACGCCCTTTCTTATTGAACTGCACGTGATTATGGTACACAATTGTGATATGTTCATTTACTGGCGCAGAGTTACCCAGGGCGTGTCAAATAAAGTATGGTCCACTGACAAACGTGTTGTAAAGGTACACGTGTTTTAAGTTAAACGTGTGCCCAAATAATAACGAGAATTTTGCAGGTCTCTATCAATAACTTAACTAAAAATATAATACGTAAAAAATAGGCAATAATTACATTTATGACTGGTATAGTTGCGGTTGATAATAATGACCTGCTCGAGGTGCATAAATGTTTGCTGTGTGTTTATAAAGCCAACAGGAATTGAGCTGCAGTGGAGATGGGAAACAAAGTTGTCTGCTACGGGGCTCAAGGCTGTAGGAAGGCTTACCCGCAGAACAGAAGTCGTGTCAGAAGGTTGTTCCCGAGCGGGAAAGAGGGGGTAAATATGGCGCACACTGCGGCAAATTATATCAATTATTCATGAAGACCTACCTGCTTGCCCCGATATAGGCCAAAGGGGGTGAGAGGGTAAAAAGGAGCGGTAGACTAGGATGAGGAGAAGAAAAAACGCATTGTGTACCGCAGGCTGCAGTCTAGTGTTGTCAGAAAGAACAGCTGTTGTTTTATTAATTTCGTACACCGCCTTACTGCTATATAATTTAGGAGTTACAGAACGTCGTTGCTAATAGCGCAATTTCTACAACAGCGTGCTATTAATCACAAATAATTACGCTCAGTTTCAAGGCGAGAATATGACTGCATTGGTATACGCGAGTAATTTATATAAAACTGAGGCGAATCTGTTTTTTATAATCCCGTGAAGTGGCCGGAAATATACACCGTTGTAATCTCAGGTCTATAATTGTCGCCATTGGTACGATAACCCGATTTTCGTGAAAAGGTATAGTGCAGAGGTTTGGCCGGCTGTGAAAGGAACCCGCCTGCCTTGCGCTTGAACTCAGCCTCCATGGCGCTTTAACTCCGCCTCCATGGCGCTTGGACTCCGCCTCCATGGCGCTTGAACAGCGTTGCAGTGTGTTTGAAATACTAGCTTTCTCACGAAACTACACTCCAAGTCCGAATCAGTGATATGAACCAGTGAAATAACATTCACTGGAAGTCAGTCGATAAGCTACTGCTGACCTGTGAGTCAAGCAAATTAACTGGTAATAAGTGAATTATAGCAGTGGAATTCTTGACATTCAGTGGGGATCACTATTAAATCAGTGAAATTCTGCTACTATATTAATTAGTTATCTGGCACTGATTATCAGTTACTCAATTTTCTCTGTTATCGCTGGTTTGGCTCAATTTTCACTGTTTCAAGTTTAAAGTGTATTAAACACGCGTCCTATGTGTTGGCCTACGGAAATAACACACTTCACACGAGGGCTGTTGAGAGCTTTCAAGACGTTACGCACATTAGAGACACCAATTCACAGTACTCCAAAGTGGCTAAAAACTGCCTTTTCAAATTGCACGTGTCTCAAAATACACGTGTGTTCGACACGTACAAAAATACTCAAGGGTCCTGCACTGAACCTTGCCACACACTTTCCACCAATAAAAAACAATACGGTCACCACTGAAAGTCCCCTAGGCACACGCAGCCCGACGAGAACTTTGCACGCGCTTAGCGGCGATGGCGCACTTAATGTGCGTAGCGTCGCCCTTAACTCTCCCGCTCTTCTCCGCCTCAAACGCGGGGAAAAGCTCCAGGTCGGCGGAAGCCTTAATAACGGGGTCTTGAGAGCCAATGAGGGTGAACCGTGTTAAGTATGGAGCAGCGCCGGAATGCAAAGGCGGGGGGAAACGGGAGATACCCGAGAAAATCCGCAGACCAGCGACATCGTCCTGCGCTGTTTCAACGAGCAAAAATCCAGGTTTGTGGCGAAAACATCATACCTAGTCGTATTTAAAAACACGTTCGCTTGGATCTTCTTCCGCGACTGGGTGGTTTTAACTGTTATTAAACGTCTCAGATGCCTTCCTAACTACAGGATTTCAGTACACGAGTAACCTGATTCCGATTGTCCAGTCAAATGCCACAATTTCTTCTCACAAAGACATGTGGCTAGTAAACAAAATATAGGCTGTTCGATGTAAACTGAGCACTTTCGTGAGCCCTGCGTAGGATATACTTGTATGCACATTGTGTATTCTTCCGCCATATGCAAAACTAACATCGCCATGGGCCTCATCACTTTGCTCATGCGCAAGTCAAGTGAAACACTAAAGTCATTACAAAAGTAAATACTTTACAAAATGCCAATTCCTACAGTTATATGCATTAACAAACAATAGGAAGCCAGATTTAAATTTTCTGTATTCATGACCGTTTACCTGACATTTTCAATTGTACGTTAAGACATGGAACTTTCCCTTCGTCGTTACCAACTTAACTGGGCGCGGGACGGTCAATGAGCTCGTTAAAATATATAAAGGAAGAAATAGTGACATTTTTCAAAAGCTGATTTCAAAAATGTTTGATTAACCGCGAACAGCTTATAAAACTGCATGCGTATGCATGTACGACTTTAAATCTAGCCTGGCATTTCGCAAAAATCAGATATCCCTAGCCTACGAAGTTCTGGGTTTGAGTCCCGGATGAGATTGGATTTATTTTCAGTTTTATGGTGTGAGATAGTGGAGTTGATAGATTTGGGCGGCTCATAACATCGAAGTCTTGAGAGCTGATGAGAGTGAGTATGGAGCAGCGCCGGAGTGCAAGTGCGGGGGAAACGTGAGGCCCCCGAGAAAACCCGCAGATCAGTGGCATCGTCCGGCACGATTTTCACGTGCGAAAATCCGGTAGCGGCCCCGTCGAGAATCGAACTCTGTGTGCCTAGATGAGAGGCGAGTAGTCTGACCACTACACTACCGCGGCCCCGGTGTGAGATTCGGTACCCAAAAGAAAATAATAAAAATAAAAAATTGGTTTCATNAAGAAAATAATAAAAATAAAAAATTGGTTTCATGGCTGACTGAACTCCTGAAACCATATTTAATAATCAAAGAGTTTTTTTTCTCCATAGAGTGCAAAGTGACAGAAAATCTTAGAGGTAATTTTGAAAAATGTTTTAATAGGTAATTTTGCAAATAGAAAAAAATTGTTTTGATGTTTTATTCCTTTGCGTTTGCGTCATATTGACAAGGTCTAANTCTGTGTGCCTAGATGAGAGGCGAGTAGTCTGACCACTACACTACCGCGGCCCCGGTGTGAGATTCGGTACCCAACAGAAAATAATAAAAATAAAAAATTGGTTTCATGGCTGACTGAACTCCTGAAACCATATTTAATAATCAAAGAAATTTTTTTCTCCATAGAGTGCAAAGTGACAGAAAATCTTAGAGGTAATTTTGAAAAATGTTTTAACAGGTAATTTTGCAAATAGAAAAAAATTGTTTTGATGTTTTATTCCTTTGCGTTTGCGTCATATTGACAAGGTCTAANAGGTAATTTTGCAAATAGAAAAAAATTGTTTTGATGTTTTATTCCTTTGCGTTTGCGTCATATTGACAAGGTCTAACGTATGGTTAAACAATGCGATAAATCAATCACATCAGCATTCCGCTTACTACAATATTTGCTATTTATTTTTATAACGAATTTGTGTGTTTAAGAAGTCTACCATGAATATATTCGGTTCAGGAGAAATTATAGTGTGGGATTGCTCTTCATCACATAAGAATGATGGTTAGGCAATTATGTTAATTGTCATTATGAATGGATACATGCAGGCAACAATCCACAAAAAGAGACAAACATATGTTTTACGAGATGTGCTATTTCTTGTCTGCCAGTAGATCTAAGTAAGATGATTCACTTATTCTGAGATTTAAGTTCAAAGGCAGGGATCAATTGCTCGCTTCGTATTCCACCGGCGTCAAACTGCCGCGGTCGTTCAGCAAATGGCACACTATAGGTTATTAACTGTAAAGTGAGCACTTTTCAAAGTCCTTTCATTTGGAATAATGATCAATGAATATATGTTATTGTAGCGTTAGACGTTGACTTTTGAGTCCGGTGAAATATGTACACTGTGTTTATTAGTAATATAGCAATGTTTATTTTTAAAATGTGGTGGAAGAATAAAGAATGGTTTACAGGAAAAAAAGTAAGTAGGACCTCGAAAGTGCTCACTTTACCGTGAACAACCTATAGCAGCACGGTCATCAGCACGGACCTAAGAATTTCGAGGCCGACACACCCAGCTCCCAACTCGCTGTTATTCTCTCTCGCTCACTAGATGCAAAATTCCCCACCCCCGGTCAATAACTGGCTCGATGATCGTCGCTAAGAAGTGTATTGTNTCTCGCTCACTAGATGCAAAATTCCCCACCCCCGGTCAATAACTGGCTCGATGATCGTCGCTAAGAAGTGTATTGTCTGCTCGTGGTTAATAAACCGCTTTTGGAAGCCCTTCTTAAGATCTACTTTCCCTCTCATTTTGTATCCTTCCACTGTATGTAAGTATGCCACTGATTGTCTTACTTTGTTCATGCGCCACGTTTTGTTTCAAATTATTTTTAATTGTCTTTTAGTTAAACTTTTTATGTAATTTTTATTGTATGTTTATGGGTTTTTAGGATAGACAACCAAATTGTTCAATTATATGTTTGTTACACAGTGATTTACGTTGTTAAGTGTAAGAGAATGCGAAGGCCTTAACTTCGCCATCAATGATATATTAAAGATACTAATAATAAGATGTCTTATATTAATTAATCTTTTTTTTTTTCCGTGTTTTACCTATTGATTTACTGTGATTTTCTTTCCCTCAGAAATCCTTAAACTAAATTACAGTTTTAGAATTTTCGCCAATCAATGTTATCTTGTGGTTTATTTTTATAAATAGAACAATTATATGTATGTGAATGTATGTCATATGTGTATGTGGTTTTGTGTATGCGTGCATATGTACGCATATGCATACATATATGTATACATACAAAACTTACACCAAAAGAGAAACTGTGCAAGTTTACTTCTCAGCATATTTTTTTACGTATATCACTTTTATATATTTCATACAAGCTACTTTCTAGTTTTACAGTATACTCATATTTTTTTTATTTTGAAAACAAAATATGATAATTTTATTTTTAACTGAAGTGGTTAAGTGTAAAAGAAGGTGATAATATCTTAACTTCACCACAAAACATAAATATGTTAAATTATTTTTAATGATAGACATCAATAACCATAAATGTGTATTTAACACTCCTGATACATCGTCAGGTATTAGAACTGTTTTCACTATTTCGCTGACAATTTAACTGGGAGCCCGCTTACCATGTAGTTACGGGCAGCGATATTTTCCGGAGGTTGGTTTCAAAAGTGCTCACATTACCATGGAACAGCCTTACGTACGCCCAGCAAACAGACGAGGGCCTAACGACCGTCCGTACATGCTGTGCCTACTGCGCATGCGCGCGTGGAAACTGCCCACTCATTATAGATATACAACTACAGTCGGTTCACGACCGGAAGAAACTTTTGAAAATCAACCTTTGAAAAAACACCCTAGCCGTTAGCTACATGCATATAACATTACAAACAGCGGCGAGCGCGGATACAGTTATGCCGTTAGGTTGCCAGCACAAAGAGAGGAAATAGTTCCAAAGTTTTAACGTAATTGTTAATTTATCGCTTACAAATGGGCTTTGAAAAGACTTGTGTCTTATTATGCCAATTATTAATGACGTGATGTTAACGTATTTAGATTTCAACGTTTCTTGCGTAGTCACATGATCCCGCTCAAGGTTAAAGTAGAGCGGCCATTTGTTTACAAACCTTCGTTCCGTGTGTTGTTGACTGGCTGTGGTTGACACACGTGCCAGAGAATTTGTGCGATTATCTTGTTTACCCTATAATAATTCATTTATCGGTTTTTTTTTTAGGTTGGTATAAACAGAAAACATTAATTCAACTGTTGTTATATTTTGTAGGCTGTTCACGGTTCAGTTTAGCGTTTTTGAAATCAACCTTTGAGAAATGTCGCTGCTTCTTCCTGCATATGTTTTGACGGGCGCGCTGGCAAGGACAGGAGGAAAGTAGTTCCATGCNGAGAAATGTCGCTGCTTCTTCCTGCATATGTTTTGACGGGCGCGCTGGCAAGGACAGGAGGAAAGTAGTTCCATGTCTTCATGTTGAGTTTAAAGCGTCAGGCAAACACTTGTAAATAATTAACTTATATCTTTTGCTTATATTTTTTTGTACAGGTATTACTTATTTTTAAAATAATTTCATAGTTCCATTTGACCGACGCATGAACAAAGTGGTCAGTCCCAGGACTGTGTCAAGAATACACAACGTGCATTCGCAGGGCTTTCAAAAGAGCTCAATTTATCGTGAAAGGTCTATAGTTTTTTTTTTAACTGTAAAAAAAAAAAGTATTCTCTTGTTATCCTATATTATTTTAGGTGGTCCTGTTAGGTTGAGTTGCTGTGTTGAAAAATAATAAAATGACGAGCGGTAATGATGGCCGTCCACGTTGGCACGCACTGAAACCACAGTAAGGCCATCCCACACAGACTCTTCTAAATAGTTCAATAACTCTAAGTGAGACTAAGTACGGGAAAGCTTAGACTTTTGCGCTTTCCGTGTTTATTTTATAAAAAAAAAAGAATAATTTTATATTTTTAAGAAACGTTGTTTAACTTTTATACATTTCTTACGAGTACTAATTCCTTGCACACAATATTTTAGGCGGCATATTTTTTACGTAATGTCCTGTCAAAATCGCCATTTTAGTGTTTTTGGGACGTCCAAATAAAATCTGACTCACTTACCAAGATGAAACAATTCGCATTTAATTAAAAATAGTTATTTTCTTAAAGAAATCTTTAAAATCACACTATTCTAAAAATTGCTTAAAATTGCGCAATTTTTTTTGCATGTTTTCGATTTGTAGCAGTTTATGACTCTCTTGTAAGATAAACTTTTCTAAGCATACTTTAAAATTAATTAAGAGATGATCTTTCAGTTCCCTTGTTATATTGTCTGTATATCATTTCGTTTTATTGTTTATTTACGTTCCAAAACCACTGAAATTGTGATCCTGACATACCACAATTACAAAATTATTCGATATAAAAATGTTTATGCCAGGAAAGAGTACTTATACAATAAAATGTCTACAAGTTAAAAGGTGTTTCGTACATGTATAAAATTATGAAGTTTTTGGTGACTGTAACGAATGACTGTCACGGCAATTGACGTGAAAACCCACGACGAATGACGGTGTTAATGAGGCTGAAACTGAGAATTTAATTATTCAAGTAACGAACTGTATACTATGAAACACTCAGATTTTCAACACTACTTTGTTAAGTATACCGACTTGTTCGTGTGTCTTTTTGCTAGGTCTACCGTTCGGCATTGATTGTGCAACTTTATGAAGAAAAAAAATTAACAGTTACTAACACGGAGAAAAAATGAAAACAAAAATTAAGAACAATATTTGTATTTTTTTATTCAAAATAAATACGTTTACTTTTATTTATTATTTAATCAAATTTTTCCAATTTTTTATAGTTTTTAAGGTTTTCATTTTAATTTTTTGTTATAAATATTTTGTAACTGGTGTCTGGTGTGTGTGTGATTTTGCGTGCGCCTAGAAGAAGGGAGGTATGGAATTTCCCGTGTATCTGCAAAAAGGGGGGGGGGATAGTCCCCTGCGTGATATTCACATTTAATAACTAGGAATACGAAAATTCGCTCGAATTTCATAAGAAAATACGAGAACTATGTCTCCGCGAGAAATCGCGAGATTATCGCAAAATCGAGAAAATACTGGAAACGCCACATTTAAATTAAGCAAGCCTATTCTAAATTTATGATGTAATAGATAACGTGTCCTAAAGAAGTTCAAATTGCAGAATATAAGTTGTTGGTGAAATTGTTAGTTTGTACTGTTATTCTACGTTCGTAGGTTGGTAGTGTATTTGCGACAGGTTTACATTTTAGGGCTTGAAGGAACGCCTCGGCACAATGCATGGAAGTGTCCCCCTTTCTACTTAGTTAAACTTTTTTAAGTAAAAATATGTCAAAAATATTTACATGATAATTAAAAAAATTGCTTGGATTCCAAAAGCTATACTAAAATAATTAATGCAAAATTGGTAGGTGGCATTTATACCCATTGCCTCCCCCCTCCCGAAGCAAGGGAAGATTCAGACGTGGCGTCAAAGGATTATGTTCACCAATCAGCGTATACTTCTCGTGGGGGACAGCTCGATACAGCGCAGTTTTCGACACGCCTTCAGTTTCATTTCGACTATTCTATCGATACTGTATCACATCATCGCAGGCAAGACACCGCATCGACCGAGAACTTTATGTTGTTTCTCTCGCAAGCTGGTTCTTATCTTCCTCCACAGATGGCGCACCTGTACTCTAGGCGGAGAAACTCGACTACAGAGCTGCACGCAGTCTATCGATTTCAACAGTTCAAGTTACGTACTGCGACGCCAGGTAGCGAGGCAAGCCCGAGTTTGCTTGTTTCAACCCAACAAAGAGGTCGTCATCATCGCTACTCACGTGGAAACTGAAAATTCTTTTCAAACGAATATCCATGAATCTCTTTACGTGCGCACAATAGTAAATGAGAAGATCATTAGGAGGTTGTCTGGCCTTTACTTGTGCTACAAAGGAATCCAGTCTGCTCCCATTTAGTCGTCAAATATTCAGAAAAACACGACGAAAGTCGAAGGAGTTTTTTTTACAGCAGGCACTGGAAAATGCGCGACAACATGAGAAATTAAAGCACAAATGAGGGCTTGTAACAAGACTTATCTACCACCATAATTCCCTCTTTTTCTTTTCTGGCACTCTCTCATAATTACGGTGGCGGCTCATGCCGATAAAGTTCACCGAAAAATCATTGTTTTATATTTGTACGGAGCATTTTTTTGTCAAGTTGTAGACATTACTAACGAGTGCTACTTCATCGCATAAAGATATTTTAGACAACACATTTGGTACATAATGTGTAAAAATCGCAATTTTAGTGTTCTTGGGACAATGAATACTAACTCAATCACTGAAATGAGATTATTTACTGTGAAATAAGATACCATTAATTATTTCAAGGTATCTTTAAAATCACGCTACGAAATCTTTCGCAATTGCTTAGAATAAGGAAATTTATGCATGCATTTTATTTGTAGCAGTCTATGAGTTCTTGTCAAATAAGTTTTACTAAGCATAAATTGAAATNAAATTTATGCATGCATTTTATTTGTAGCAGTCTATGAGTTCTTGTCAAATAAGTTTTACTAAGCATAAATTGAAATGAATTAAAGCGTGATCTTACAGTCACCGTTGTTAAAATTGCTGTATAACATTTCGTTTATTTTATTTGCACGTTCCAAAAATACTAAAATTGTGATTTTGACATGCCATGATGAATAAACAATGTGTTCTAGAAATATTTTTATGCGAGGAGAAAGAGTACTTGCATGTAATTTATACAAGTTGAATCGTGTTTCGTACAAGTATTAAATAATGCATATTTTGGGGACGAACGTCCATAAGGTTCGTTATGAAAAATTAAACTTGGTATTATTTGGATACAACTCATTATCCAAAGTATTTCCTTGACAGCGGAAAATAGTAAGTAATTAAGATGAGACACCGTGTGTTTCGACGAAATCAAAGAACATCGGCAACCACCGGAAATCATTTCGCTCTCGTCAAAATTTTTTTCATAGCAACGGTTGGGATTGCCACTTCTTCTGCATTAAATTTCGTGTCGCGTCATATAAGTTGCTGTTCCGGCAAACAACAATTAATCGGCATCCTAAACTCTAACGGAAAAGATCATTTTGTGATTTTGCTACACTACACTTCACCGTTTCCGAGAAACTCGTGCAGAAATTACAAAAACCAAGTATTGCAGTACTCGGCAGGTAGGCAAAAAGCACAACACCGTTTTGATACGGGTGTTGCATCGCAGGAGCCCATTTGTTGGATCCGCGTATATGCGCGAGGAATACAAAATTAATCTTAGGCGAGAAATAAATTTTGTCAACGTAGGCCTCCTTCCTAAATTACAACCACCACAGTATATATTTTCTTCTTCTCGGAAACTGTCTGCATACATCGCCACATGCATTAAGTGTTCTAGCGTGTGGATTGCTCGGCGATGCAATATTTATTAATTTCTCTCGAGCTAGAAAGTCCGTGCTACAATAGAAATAGTTACAACCACAACAAAATTAAAAATGGAATACCTTATGTACAGCAGTGCTCGCTAGAAACTGCGCATAACACCCACAGCCATTGCCAACGCTTAGCTGCATAGGACGTTAACGGACATTTAACCTACTTCTGCAAGAACCTATGCGTAACCAATCAGATTGCACTCTTATCACTACAAATGAGTACATAACTTTCACAACTGTACATTTCCAGTCGCAAAGTTAACATTTGGTCCCAATTATTATTTTTCCTTCTGTGTGTTTGTTTCTTTAGCACGTGGTTGGCAAAACAGAGAACTGAAAAAGTTAAAACAATTCTTATTGCGTCCATCACGACTATTTACTAAAAAAAAATAATAAGTTGACCAGCGTATGCGAGTGAAATTTCAACTAACTATTTTGTGGAAAAATTTTCATGATGTAAGTGAAAACCTATTGGTAAGCGAACGAAAAACATCCGGTTAAATTATGAAAATTGTAGCGCGGGATTTTTATTATGGTAATGGTTACGTGTATGTATACNACGAAAAACATCCGGTTAAATTATGACAATTGTAGCGCGGGATTTTTATTATGGTAATGGTTACGTGTATGTATACGGTTATGGTAAGTACTATTTCAAGTGTAGCACGCCCTGAACTGTCATTATGAAACGGCCAAAGAGTGTTCGCATTACAAAAATAGTTTTATGACAAAAACAACACATACGACTTTGTTACGTGCGTGGTTTTGTTTTAGTTTTTAGGATAATTTCGGTGCCTGAAATTTTAAATCCGTTTATGGAAATATTCCATTGACGACCGAATATAAAAATAAAATAAGCCAGAGCTAATCTTTTCGCTACTCCTGTATTTNTAAGCCAGAGCTAATCTTTTCGCTACTCCTGTATTTCTATCATTATTCCGTAATTTTTGATGCAAACACATTTGTATCATTGCCAAAACGCGAAGTTTCCTGTTTGAAGTTTCACACACTTTCCGTTTACAACCGACTTTACCGGAGACAACCATAGACAATGTTTCCACCTATAGCTTTTCCTTTAGACATAGGTAAGAGTGAACCAATGAGCGTAGTTNGAGACAACCATAGACAATGTTTCCACCTATAGCTTTTCCTTTAGACATAGGTAAGAGTGAACCAATGAGCGTAGTTAACGGAGGCAATCTCTGTTTCGAAAGCGTAAATTAATAGTTCCTAAATGTAATTTTAGAATTGTCAAAATTTTATTTTACTAGTTACGTTGTATACATACTAAGACACGTTTCAAGACGTGATTTTTCTCAAATGAAAACCGCTTATTTAAAGAAATTCTCAAAACCGAAACAAAGAAAAGGTGGTGATTGAAGGAGGGGTGAGGGGAGGTGGCCATGTCCGCTTATCCTCGGAGAGCCCCCCAAATTGCTCCAATGGTTCCAAAATTGCCTTTCGGGGGCTCGTTTTTGCAAATGGGGTCTCGGTGCTTTTTTGAGGGAAAACAGAAAATTCTGAGGGAAATTCGGGAAATTTTTTGGGATGTTTTTTTAAGGGCAAAACGGGAAGATTCGTGACGTCCTCCAAGATGCCGGATGAATCCTGAATTCCACTCATGAATCATGCTCCAGAAGCCCCATTCCCTACCTACTGTTATACTACTCGCCACACACCTGGACGAACCGAGCTCGATTCCCGGCGGGGTCGCTACCGGAGTTTCGTGCTGGACGATGCCGCTGGTCGGCGGGTTTTCTCTGAGTTCTCCTGTTTCCCCCCGCCTCTGTATTCCAGCGCTGCTTTATATTCACCACTCACTTCACACTCGTCGGTTCTTAAGACCAAATAGCTCCACTCTACTCTATAAATGCATGTTATATAAAGCATAAAATTATTTTTTATCTATAACAATTTGCTCTGTCCAGAATAAGAATTATTTCCCGGGATTACAAAAATTCAAATTACTCAGCTATCAACAAAGAATTCCTTAATCGCTTTGCGTAAGTCGAACAAAGGGTTACGCAATCTTCGAAAGTACAGGTGAAGGATAAATAAAGCATTCTCATATTATGTTTACCAAGTTTTTCCACGAACAGTTTTAATGCTAGTCCTTGAAAAAAATAATACATAAAGTCATATATCTGTATAAATATATAAATGTGCTTTCCCTAGCACCCAGAATGGAAACACGCTAAAATTTTGATTGAAAATATACTTTTGTTAAATGCTTTAAGTGAATATATTGTAGGAAAATATTTTACAGTTTTACGAAATTTGTGCATTGTTCTTTCATATGTAGCGTAAATCATTCTTTTAGGACAATTTTGGTAGTGTGTGTACTGCTTTTTAAAGAGTTATGCGTGTTGTACAGTAAGGTGTCGTGCCCCATTTGAAGTTAATCTCCTATTGTAGGCAATTCACCGTTAATTAAGCTTTTTTTGAAATCGACCGTTACAAAATTTCACTGCCATTGCCTGAATAGTATTACACGTTGCTACTCTTCACCTCTTCCCTTGATACCGCCCTGCTCGCGAGAGTGAAGGAATGTCAGACGAAAATAACGTCAGAAGCGGGCGGCGATTTACAAAGCGATGCCGCTGCGTGCCGCCGCGATAAGCCGATCGCAACTCAAGCGTTCCTGACCTTCAGCGGATTGAATTTTTGCTGTTATAGTTGGAAACAACGAGACCCGGGACGTTGGGAACCTTCCAGATCGGGTCAGCGAGACTGCTTCAGCAGCGGTGGACCTCCGAGCGGACAGTTTGAGTTTAGAGTTTGAAGGCTTGCGCGACCACATGAGACAGGTGTGCGAAGACGACGAGCCAGCAGAGCGTCGAGTGGCGGTGAGAGAGACCAGCGGGAGTGAAGTTTGCGGACTGCGAGCATCGGCACAGTGAAGAGAGAGGCTGACGGGCGGGAATACTGGACTGGATGCGTGAGTGACAGACATTTGGAATGATGGCAATAGACAGACTGAGCATGTGTAATTAACGAGCGTGAATTAAGTGACTACAACCAATATAGAGACATTGATAAGGAATTCAACTAGCATTGAGATAGGCATTAAATATTGCACTCGCTGAGAATAACAAGAGTAATAGTGGAGATAGATAGTTTTGTACTGTAAATAATAGCTGTGTTAATAAATAAAAAACAANGAGAATAACAAGAGTAATAGTGGAGATAGATAGTTTTGTACTGTAAATAATAGCTGTGTTAATAAATAAAAAACAAATTAAGTTCTTATGTTCTTATTAAGACCTTCACCCTCACGAACTCTGTCGTCTTGTAACAATATATTTTAATTGACACACTGACTGGCATGCGCTCAGTAAAGTTGGTAACGACGGAGGGAAAGTAGTTATACGCTTTAATTTTGAATTACAATTTTTAGGTAAACATTCGCGAACACTGGAAGTATTTCTCTCGCTTTCCATTTTTTTAAATACTTATACAGTAGGTGTAAAATTTTAGCAAATTAGTATATATTATTTTTAGTTTTACAGTTTTACTTAACCGACACATAAATAAAGTGATCGGACCCATGTAAATGTTAATTTATACGTACGGTGGAAGGATACACCAAGTATATACAGGATGATTCTAAAATCATGGTACAAACATTGAGGGGTGGTAGAGCTCACTAAAACAAACAATTATTGTNATGATTCTAAAATCATGGTACAAACATTGAGGGGTGGTAGAGCTCACTAAAACAAACAATTATTGTATAGGAATACATGGGCGGAAGTTGCGTGTTGAGGCACAAACACAAAAATAACACATGAAATGCAACACATTGTTTATTTACAACGTCGCCGCTAAATGCCTTTTTACAGCAATGTTTACAATAATTGCTACCACCGACAGTAATGCAAGCTTGGTAGCGTCGGTGGGGTGATTGGCGAACAGATTCAAATACGCCGGGTATTTCACGCACGCCACCATTGTCAGCCAATCACGCCATATGTAGAGGTCGCCAAGCATGCGTGACTGTTGGTGGATGCATTTCCAGCAACTGTTTTAACATCTTCTGTACGGAATTACTCGTTAAGTATGCTGCCAATGAACATTTTATGTTTACGTTAATGTGTTATGTTTTTGTGTTTGTGCCTCAACGCGTCACTTCCACCCATATATTCCTATACAATAATTGTTTGTTTTAGTGAGCTCTACCACCCCTCAATGTTTGTCCCATGATTTTAGAATCATCCTGTATAAGTAGGTCCTAAACTGGGATTACAAAATTGCACAATTTACCGTGAACAGCCTTCGCCTGAATGTTAATATGAAGTAGAAGCATACAGAAAGGGCAGAAAGCGCCAACTACGCGAGCTCTGAGAAAAACAAATGTGTTTTAACTGACCACGGACGAGCTATTCCTCGCGGCTGGAATCAGACCTAATGGAGTGAGAACTAACTCANCTCTCTCTCTCCGCGCGCACCCTCAACAGTGGCCGCTCCTTATCGCCCACTTCCCACCACCGAAACAAGGATCTACAGCACTCGTGCAAGGCCCTGGTCCCCGATTACATCCTCCGCTCGCTTCATTACCGCGGGGGAACGTCCCCCGTTACCCTTGCTAGCGTCGTTGACTCCGCCTTTCTCGCGGCTCGCTTAGTATCCTTCCCGGCGTCAAGGACGAGTCCGTGCACCCCACAGGACTTCACATCCCCCACTGTGTCCAAGGTCATAGAATCATTTGGGGG
>NQII01004408.1:150426-162961 GCA_002778355.1 Clitarchus hookeri
GGGGGGGGGGGGGAAACAAGAGTATCTTATGGCAAACACAATTTGTTTTTGTATATGTTGTTCACGGTTATTTGAAAACTTTTAAAATTGACCTTTGAAAAAAACCACTGCCCCCAAACTGCATATATTTATATGGGTACACTGACTGGCAAAAACCTAATAAGGTTGGCAATAACGGAAAGAAAGTAGTCCCACGTCTTAATATTGAATAAACAGTGTTGTAAACATTTGTGAATATACGTGTAAGAATAGGTAGATTTGTAAAAAAAAATGTTTGCTTTCCTGATAACTTCACAGTCTCACTTGATTGGCGCGTGAATTAAGTGCTGAGGCCCATGGCAATGTTAATATTACGTATTGCGGAAGAATACCGGGTGTGTGTACAAGTAGATCTTAAGCAGGCCTTTCAAAAGTGCTCAGTTTACCGTTAACCGCCTGTATTCACCTTGCCAAGCTTTTTTTTTTTGTGGAGAGCACAAACATGTTTATAGCCACCACAAATAAATTACCAGTTGCCAAAAAAGTTTAGTGGTGACAAATAAAGAATTTTGTGTTCAACACAGAAAAACAAAGTTACAGGTTTTATAGAAACAAAACACTTTGTGGCCGCCGAAAGTATTTTTTTTTTCCCCAGCGGGCGTGTCCTGGTCACAATGAAGGAACGCTGTTTTACGTGCTGAGGTTGTTGACACTTCTGACACTGCTTTTATGTTTATAATCCGGCATTATTTTCTACGCTGTTAAAAAAGTTAAACCTTTCATTCCCACACAAATTTATCTCTGGTGTTGCAAATTAAAAATTGTTATGCGTGCTGTACTTGCTGGCAAAGAACTCNCATTCCCACACAAATTTATCTCTGGTGTTGCAAATTAAAAATTGTTATGCGTGCTGTACTTGCTGGCAAAGAACTCGTTTCGTTATTACAAGCAACAAGCTGCAGTCTTCGTGCTTGGTGCTCAGTGATATGCACCAGTCATAACGTAACGCAGTAGCATGGTTTAGGAATCAGTTACCCACAGGGAAGATCACTGGACACTGAGCCTCGCAGAGTACAGCACCGGTCAAATACAAGCTTCCTGTGCAGCATGTCAACGGTTGTCTACGATGGGCATGAAAGGGTTAACATATTATGTGCTGAAGAGAGANCATTCCCACACAAATTTATCTCTGGTGTTGCAAATTAAAAATTGTTATGCGTGCTGTACTTGCTGGCAAAGAACTTGTTTCGTTATCACAAGCAACAAGCTGCAGTCTTCGTGCTCGGTGCTCAGTGATATGAACCAGCCATAACGTAGCGTAGTAGCATGGTTTAGGAATCAGTTACCCACAGGGAAGATCACTGGGCACTGAGCCTCGCAGAGTACAGCACCGGTCAAATATAAGCTTCCTGTGCAGCATGTCAACGGTTGTCTACGATGGGCATGAAAGGGTTAACATATTATGTGCTGAAGAGAGANAAGCTTCCTGTGCAGCATGTCAACGGTTGTCTACGATGGGCATGAAAGGGTTAACATATTATGTGCTGAAGAGAGATTTTTAGACAGTATTAAAAAGTTCTGCTATCAGCGACACTTACTACTAACGCAAAACTTCTTATCACGGTTTTAGATTTATTTCATGTATAAAAGCGCGAGAAACTTAAATTATCTAGTTTTTAGTACTGTTTGAGTGTTATAACGTGTTACACGTGCCAGATGTTACTTTTTGACATTTGATGTAATAGGTCTAAGTGGNACTGTTTGAGTGTTATAACGTGTTACACGTGCCAGATGTTACTTTTTGACATTTGATGTAATAGGTCTAAGTGGAGCGGGCATCTTAACACGACTGCCTCGAGCGGAACCGGCCAAGTGACAGGACATAGTTGAGTTGAGATATTTGGACGTCTCTTAACAACGAGGTCTTGCAAGCCGATGAGGGTGAAATGAGGTGAGAATGGAGAAGCGTTGGAATTCAAGGGCGGGGGGAAACCGGATATTCCCGAGAAAACCCGCCAACCAGCGGCATTATCCGGCACGATTCCCACTTGCGAAAGTTCGGGAGTGGTCCGGTCGGGGATCGAGCCTGGTTCGCCTTGGTGGGAGGTGAGCAGGCTATCCGCTCAGCCACCGCGGCCCCGCCGTGCATTGGAAATTAAGTCGAAAAAAGGTAGTAACCATGACTATTTCCATGAAATAGTCTGATGACAGCGACAGGCGTGATGGTGTTTGCAGACGTTTGTTACGATACACATTATCCAGAAACTCACTGTTCCATCTAATATATTGTTTCCCAATATTTGTAATAAACTAGTATAACATGTCCAACTTCAAAGGCGTGTAACGTCCTTCAGTTTAACTTTACACCATATGTCGTCTACATGTTTTCCCCTTCTCTTTTTGTGACTAACTTGCAACCAAAGTTAGTCGGTCGAATTTAAATACATTCTGTATATGCATCTTACATTGGCAACTAGAAATGAACTAAAAGTGTAGTCCTAAAATAACAATTATTTTTATCTATGTATTTGCAAATTTTTGAAGGGAATAAAAACTCAAAATTAATATATAATTTCAAATGTAATGACATAAATTTGTTGCTTTTGCCTAAACATATTCATGATAACATATTTACGTCCAGGAAAGAGCTTCATTTTAAGTTTCTTCGTGACGTAAATTAACTCACATCATAAGCTAGTTCGAGAGCATAATCTTTCACCCAGGAGACAAACGATGCTTCGCGGAGTTCATTATTATTGTAAACTCCTTTAACTTACACAACAAAATTTTTATTTAAACTTTTGCGACAGAAGGAATGATTGGTTTGGAAAGAACTTATTTGGGGTTACTAGTGACTAACACTACGAAGTCTGGAAGAAGAGTTNAGAAGGAATGATTGGTTTGGAAAGAACTTATTTGGGGTTACTAGTGACTAACACTACGAAGTCTGGAAGAAGAGTTTGTTGCTGTATTGCTCAAGCAGCAGTTAGTTAAAACATTGCTTAACTACAGCTGTGGCCAATAGCAACGCCCGTAGAAAAGCTACGCACTAACTGATGCAGGTTTCTAACTCCGCACAACAGCGATCACGATTATACTTATTCCTTTAGCAAGCCGTAAATAACCTACAGTATGTTCATAGTTACTTCCAACTTTTCTGAAGTCCTGCTGAAGTTCTACTTTCAGGCTATCCTGCAGCCTCGTGCAAACAAACCTAAGTCTAGAGAATTGCATCAAAGGGACAACGCACCGTATTTGTGCGCACTCAGTTTAATAATATTTTGCATGAGAACTATTTATTACTAGGCATTACCAACAGTCATATTTTTTCTCCGTTTTTATTCGTGTTAATTATAAATTAAATATAATAATTTGTAAATAGATATATGTAGAAGGTCCATTTAACCAAAACTAAGATACTTTTATGTCGACAGAAGTATAAAACGCTTGTAATGCATGACATATAAAGAAAACTACCAAATTTAACATAAATAGTTTAATTTTTCAAAGGTTTGATACAACAAACCGTGGAGATACTGCGACCAGACTATAGCTAGTGCACTACTACTGTCCGTCGTCGTGACGTCAGCAGGAGGGTGATAAAAGCTTCGCATTTTCTCCGCGAGAGCAAGTAGGGATTTTCTGCTTGTGATGAATCCTCGCGAAGGGTTGCTGGACATGAGAATACATTCACGGACGTATGAATTACACCATACAATTGCAGCAGTGTCTATAAGTGCGTAGATTTTATTTGAAAATTGTGTTCCAACTATATTACGTGCAAGTCGGGAAGCTAACCGGGAGATGGCGTACGTCCTGAACTAACTTACGACTCCCATCTACCTGGAGACTTTTTTTCCTCAGCGTTTGAGGTCCAACTGTAAATGAGCCCACAGAATTTTCGGGTATTTATGTAGTGGTAGACAGTGTGGGTGAAAGTATTCTCATTTGACTATACTGTATACCAAAAAGAGATACGATACTCTAATGACGGACGTCAAACAGCAAAACTTGTCGAAAATACAGAACCTAATTATAAATGCAGCAGTGCATTTCCGTGTTTTGAAAAATACAAGTTTGCACAAAATATTGTCATATTTTTGTCATTCTTTCTATTAACGTCTTAGCACAGTATGCTTATGGAGTGGAGAGACTTGATCGAGGTCTTCAGAGCCGATGAGGGTGAGGCGAGGTCAGTTTGGAGTAGCATCGGAATGGAAGGGCGGAGGAAATGGGATATCCCCGAGAAAACCCTGTATCTTCCGGCACGATTGCCACATGCGAAAATTACCCCGCCGAGAATCGAACCCGGTTAACCTTGGGGGGATGCGAGTAGTCTGGCCACTACACCACCGCGACCTCTTATGTTTATGGAGGCTGCAAGCTGCGTCAGTGGTAACAACTGTATGAAAGTCTGTGCATTGACGAGGAGGGAATTATTACGCATGTGTCTGTGGGCGGTCATCGTTAATGGTGCTGTTCTCCACAATATTCGTTATTTTATATTTGTACGAAATAACGTACAACTTTTAGACATTTACATGTAACTTCTCTTTCCTCGCATAAAAATAATTTAGATCACATAGTTTTTCCATCATGACATGTTAAAATCAATAAGTACACAGAAACGAAATGGAGCGACGTTTCCTTTGATGTCGGCGTATCCATTCTTCGATTGGTTGTGCGAGTTGTTTAGGAGTGGGACTTGCATCTGATTGGCTACCGCGTGCTGCGAAATATACCCCATTGGCCGGGCTGACGACTGGCTAGTAAGTCACCATGGCTAGTGACGCCATTTTGCTGGGGCGTACGGCTGAAGTTCGCGGAACAAACGACTACATCAATGCTGTATTCTTTAGTATTCCGTGGTAAATGCTAAATTTACATGTGGAGAAAGCATGCAAAATTGACAGGAAATTAGATCCTTAGCCAGGCCCTCACAAACGCTCAATTAAGGGGTCCGCCTGCCTGGTGCTTTACCTGAGATGTAGTGTGTTTGAAATCCTAGTTTTTGGCCAAACTATTAAACGTGCCCCTAGTATGTTCACCTACAAAAATACATCAGACCCCAGAAGAGGACGGAACGGTACTTTTAAGATACCGCCTCTGTTGTAAATATTATTTTAAAGCCCTCCGATATAGTTAAAAACTTCTTTTTCAGACTACCGTATCTTAAAACATACTAGCCGGGCACGACTCGAACTACGATAGGAGCCTGTATTAAACTTTACTACAGACTTTCCACAAATAAAATTAAAGGGTCACCGCTGAAAGTGTCATAGGTAGACGCAGCACCACGAGAACACTGCACGCCAGTTCAGAGCCCTGCGCGTAGCGGCGATGACGCTCTTGTAGCGCGTGCCAGTGTGACCCTTATAGCCCCCACGCTTTTCTGCCAAAAAGGGAGAAAAATGATGCAGGCAGGCGGACCTTTTTAACCGTGAACATTCTATACAAGCTATCGCGTTTATAAATTACTTCAACTGAATACAGGCCTAATTATTTTATTTTTACCAAATTCGTATTAATTTGTGCTTAATTGGGGTGCGATATTTATATAAGTGGGAAAAATCTTAAAACATATTTATGAATGCTGCACGTTTAAGAGGTAAGTTATGCGTGGGGGTAGGATCGTTTTGTTTTCCGTAAGTTGGCGACGTTCATTACAGCTTCCGTGGCTCATATCTGCCGTTTAACTACGCGGGGTTCTTATCACTCAGGACCGCCGCGTCGCAGACGACCTCATTACAGTCGGAGGAGTTTTAATAGTAGCAGTTACCTAGGGCAGCGCGCTCCGCCGCGCGGGTTACAATGTCCCTCGAGACAATTTCACTAACAATTTCACGGCCCTTCCCTGCTGTTATGAGTCCATGTAGCGGGTAAGGGCGCCTGCTTAACGACCGTGGAGTACGCGCCCTTGCCCTAAACGGGACGATTGTAAAGGAGCTGGGTAAAAAAAAAAAACAATTTGCTGCCAAGGGCGTCTTTAAATTCATTATCGTCTGTCGTCGCACTTGGTAGGCTAATAAGTTTGCATGGTGTATCCGTTTTAGAAGCTTGAGGACTGTATCCGTATCTCNTTTATAACGCGAGACGCGTGCATACGGTGAAGAGCTCGAGGGGTAAGGTATACGCTCGGACCTAAAAAAAATAGCTTAAAATTTCGTTAAGTGTTCAGGAATTGTCCTAGGGCAGCGTTTCCTAACCTTTTTCAGCCCACGGACCCCTAGGAAATGACGTCAGTCTCGCACACCGCCCGCTGGCGCACGTTCGTCGTGCTAAGTAAGCGTAGCGATTACGAGACACCTGGTGGCATTTATTTATTATTGTTGAATGGTCCAGAGATGAGACTTCGGACCCCCAGGGGTCCGCGGACCCCAGGTTAAGAAACACTGTCCTAGGGGACTCGATTTTTTACCTGTTTGGAAAGTTTGAGATATTGCCAAGACTTCTTACGAGTAGAGAAGGCGATTTATGCGTGGAGCGGAAATTTCGCTGATTCATTTGACAAGAAGTTATAGTTAGAGACCTGCAAAATTTGCGTTATCATTTAAGGACAGACTGAACTGCAAGTTACTGAGCGTTTGACCGACTTCAGCTATTGGCCTGGAGTATGCCTGGCACGCCTCGAGCCAATGATATAAGTTTTGTGGTGGAGTGGCCAATCTCTTTTTAAGGAGATCAAGCGGCTAGGTGACGTTGGTTAAAGTACAGCGGCCAATAAAAGCACGTAATGTGCTCACTTGTTTATAAGGTAGTGGAGTCTATCCTGTCACCGAAAGATAACGTGAATTTTGCAGGTCTCTCTAGCTGTAATCTTATCACGGTTTAGTCACACATTTTTAATCAAACCTTCGAAAAATCACCCAATGTATGACGTGTCTGGTTGTTTCGTAAATAATGCATGTATCACAATATTTTTATACTAGTATTAACATAAAAGTACCTTTTTGGTGGTTAAATTAAATTTGACATAAAATTTACATATAAATTATAATATATCATTTTTAATTAATTCGAATAAAAATAGAGAACAAATAGGTGTGTTGGTAATGCCTAGTGATAAATACTTTTCATGGGCATGAATGTGGTGTCACAGAGTACTTAAAAATACAGAGGTGGAAAAAGCGTCTTTTTCCGCGAGTTCCAGTCGCACTCGCCAGCAAAATGGCGTCACTGGCCAGCAACATGTCGGAACGCCGTTCGCCAAACACGTAAAAGAGCTTGATAACATGTTGTTTATTCGGTTCACTGTTATTATAGACGAACGTGATTTATGCCGCCATCTCTGAACACAGAAGGCCATTTATGTACAGCCATTTATCGGTATACCTGATGAGCTCTCTACGGATGAGAGAGCCGAACACGTGCTAGAAGCAATAAGCAAGCGCTAAAATATTCAGCTATTCGCCGACACACATGGGCGTTTCGCATCTATCTTGTTGCAAGCGGCAATTTCGCCACGTAACTTGTCAAAGAGTGTTGAAAGCACTGATTAATACGCGTCTAAAGTTTCTGCTAACGAGTCATTGATGCTCAGTATCGGGGTAACCTTTCATTCTGTAAAATATGAAAATGCCTTATCACAAAAATGTGTAACGTCCTAATGAGCGAAAGTTGCAGGTGTATGGTAGAATATTTAATTCTGGCGGGGGTGTAAATATTGTAGCGAGAAATATGTGCGCCTACGAATTAGGCACAGTGCGTATTTTCATAGCGCCCCGCATTCAATAAGCGATTTATTACGCTTACGTTACAGGATCCGCCATACCATTTTTCTGCCGCACACATGCATGTTCTGTGCCAAAGTATAAATAAAATTTAACTCCGGGTAACGTGTAAGCTTAAAAGTACCGAAAACCTTGACATTTTATTTGTTTTCTAGTATTCCCTAACAACCACAATCCCTACTGGCAGCTGTACGTTCTAGTAGACTAATTCTTTCTTCATTATTTGAAAGTAAAAATAATTCTACTCTATAACAGTATCGATTTCTTGCGTGGGAAAAGAGACAATTAAAATTTCAGTTTTAATTGCAACCGGAGGGCAAAGTGGATATTGGCCATTATTAATTTTTAGTGGTATGTCATCCCACGCTTAATTACTGCGGTCTATTATGAAAACATTTTTCAACTAGGCATCCCTCAGATCAATCAAATTGCAAATTACACACTAAAACACGCCAAAAACCATTCATTCCTTACCGGGGATTAAACCTCTTTGTCTACACACTTTCGGAAACAATATTGGCGTTTGGTTAATATATCAGGAACGATAAACAGAAGAATCAGTGTTTTCCAGAGTTTTAACTTGAAATGTGGTGAGCACAAAAAATTATTGTCATAAATGAGTCAGTTACTTTTCAGATAGATTCGGTAAACATGTACACTTAGCAGTACAAATTAAATTAGTAATTACAAATGTTAAACATTTTATAGTACATCTTTAGAAAATTCTCAGCTGGCAAAACGATATACAACTTTTTGATGTTTGATGGCAACAATTTATATTGAATTATTTTCACATTCTAAACGAACATTCAACATTCTCAGTGCTTACACGAGACTAAAAACACGGCGAGTGCATCCAGGAAAAAATCAAACTTAAAAGAAAATTCTCCTTCCAACCAAATTAATTCGTGAAAGAATGCCAAAAGGTGGTTACACAAACAATATTCTGTTTATATTTGCAGTCCTTATTATTTTGAATTGAAGAGGTTTTCTGATTAAGGCGGTTGCTTAGCGAGAGGTGTGTTTGTGTAAGTGAGGCAAAAACCGATGAAGCTTTAGGCCGACGTCGAGCGGCATTTGTAAAACGGTATCGCCACTACGCGCAAGGCGCCCAACTTCCCGTCGGCGACTGGTATCGCCTCTGCGCGCAAGGCGCCCAACTTCCCGTCGGCGACTCGCCTGAACGTGATTTCATTGTACGAAACTCTGTAACAGTGTCTAAAGCCCCCATAACACTGTCAAATTTTCCCGTCAAACTGCTTCCAATAAGTTTGACGGAATAAAGTTGGACATTTATGACCAGGGACACCCGATTTTCGCGAAAAGATTTCACGACCAGTTGTATTTCACAACACTTCAGCTCAGATCCACTTTCGTGATTGGATAGTTTCCATGTCATCCGTTTTAGGCGTATTCGCGCGAATCACAGACGCACAGTACTGAAGTTACCTAATTCTGATTGGCCAGTCGAGGCAGGAAAGTGTTGTAATGATGCAGTATTATTAATTTTCGGAATACGCGGTTCATGTTCTTTCGTTTTGTGAAGCTTCGTAATATTTTATCAGGATTCCAAAATTAAAGCCGTGGTAGTTTTGTTTATCGTGGAATAACGTTTATCGGGCACTCGTTTGCTGTTTCGAAAGCCTTAGNAATTAAAGCCGTGGTAGTTTTGTTTATCGTGGAATAACGTTTATCGGGCACTCGTTTGCTGTTTCGAAAGCCTTAGTTTTCAGTAAGCGTCATCATTAGATTCGAAAATTTCTGACTGCGTCATCGGGTTTTGTTCGATAAGTTCGATTATCTTTAACTGGCGCCGGCAACTTAATCCTACTCGTTATTTCTCCGCCGGCGTGGGAGGTCGCGGCATCTGTTTTCTTCGGGCAATGAAAATTCTCAATAAGCAAATCAATTAACCACTGTGGCGCATANGGGAGGTCGCGGCATCTGTTTTCTTCGGGCAATGAAAATTCTCAATAAGCAAATCAATTAACCACTGTGGCGCATATCTGTACTTGTCCGTTTGGCTATGAACCTGTTCGTACTCGGCATACCTGAAGATCGTATGTGAACTGTTCAATTGATTAATAAATACAAGCGTGGAACAAACAAACGGGAACTTGACTTTTTCATTTAATATTTAATTGGCGCCTTTTTTAAAAAGAGTTTCATGTTGCTACCACTGAGATAAGCGAGTGGTGACTTCCAGCCGTCAATAACGTGACGTGCATCTTTACAAATATGGCGGCCCGAACACGAGGCTGCTACATTACGAATATGGCCCTTAACTGTGAGGTGCCACATTACAGTGTCTTCTCTCAAGACACATCGCCTATAAGGAAAAGAACATTGCTATAACATCCGTAGGGTATTGACATGTAGCATTTGTGGCATCTTCTCGCGTTATTCGGGTGTCCCTAGTTTATGACGTCATCGAAACGTCATTAACGCCGCCGTATTTGTCTGAAAAAGTTGGATGGTTTCAGTTTTCATCAAACATTTGAATATTGAACCGATTTTTAAAAATGTTGATGTTTGGACGGTTTCAGCCAATCAGAAGCGAGCAAGACAAAAATGGACGTCAAGAAACTTAAAAATAACGAACAATTGCTGGAAACGAAGTAGGTTATGAAGATAATTAATTTATGTAAAAGCTGTCTAGCTATAAATGCTATATTAAGTGTATATAGCACATAATATTACGAACACAGAAGTATTAAAAATTTCATTGCACACGAGACATCTCCGATTAATAATATTTGAATTTAGTAAAGAAGCGAAAATAAATTACAACATTCCTTCCTGTAATGGACTGCATGGNTTAATAATATTTGAATTTAGTAAAGAAGCGAAAATAAATTACAACATTCCTTCCTGTAATGGACTGCATGGAAAAACAAAAGCAATATCTCAATATGAAAATTATTTTTAAATTATAATTTAAAACAGATTTTCCAAGTAAAAAATTTNAAAACAAAAGCAATATCTCAATATGAAAATTATTTTTAAATTATAATTTAAAACAGATTTTCCAAGTAAAAAATTTTGACAGTGTGGCTAATTTTTAAACGCATTCAAGATTTTTTGATGGCCATATTTTGTCTTCGAATTTTATTGTCAAATGTAGTCGAAGGCAAAAATTTGTCAGTGTGATAAAGACTTAATGTATTTCTATTGTAGTTTCGCATGTATCCAGTTTGTATGTTGTGAGAAAACGCAGTCTGAAAATGCAGTTTTTTAGCTATGTTGCAGGTCATGAAAATGATATCTACAAAGTGCGTAATTTCTTGAAAGTACCATTCCGTCATCGTCTGGAATGTACTTTCATTTCGCATGTAAACACTTTGGGGTCACGTTTATTAGTTTCGTCAAAAAAACCTTTTTACAAACACTGCAATGCATTTCAAGTGTCAGGTAGGTGACTGCCTTAAGTTATGTTTTATTCCACGTTATTTTACTTATGTAATTTTTATAAAAACTGTCAGTATGGAACATCTTTGGAAACCCGGAAATTTTGCGGATTCCGTCGGCAACAAGCTAGATTCCGCAATCCTTTGTGAATTCGAGCATTAGCTAGTAGTTCATTGGCTGTTGCTCCAGTTGAACCCCAGACCTTACAGCGCGGGATGGAGTTCTCATTTTCCTTGCAGGTTCTTTATTGGTTGAAAGTCGCTCGTGGCGTGTCTAACAAAATTTGGTCCAATGGTAGCACAAACACATATGTACACGTGAATGCAGTTTAACTTGTTCTCAGGCGAATTAGCGAAATTTCCGGGTCTCTAAACATCCCTCTGAACTACACAGGAAGGTAGTCACCCAGAGACGAAAGTGACGTGTTTAGGCGAACTTGATAGTCATCTTGTTTGCCAGTATTTATTCTGTAACACGTGATGACCCAAGTTTTGATACCTCAACATGCAGTTCAAGTATTTCATTTCAACTGTTGCAACAGAAGAAGTTTTCGCCCCGATAATTGCTTACTAATGTCTGTAATTGTAACTTCTACAGCGGAGCCCATGAGAGCGGTTTATTTTGCTCTACTGCACAACGGCAACCAGTTATAGTGTTTTGGTGCGTCAACAGCGGCCAATAGTTTATATTGCCCATAGAAAACATGTTCCCGTGTTTGCGTTGGTTCCTCGCCGCGCTTAACGTTGGATTTGACTTCACCAATCCTGCAGCATGTCGTAAATAAATAAGTATACGCGTGCTCAGGGCAACGCAATAACGAAGCTGGATATATTTAGACAGCGTAACTTCACAGTAAACAAAATTTCAAAGGAAAATTATCTTGGGATGTAATGGAAGCAAATTACGCTCACAATAATGGAAAATTACAGTACAAATGTCAGGTAAATTTATACGGGTTGACGCTATACCGCCACTGTGGAAGACATGGTGGCTTATAGGGTCAGAGTTAATGCCTCCAAGCACCGACTATAATGCGCTTGGAGGTTGAGGGTATTGTAATAAGGTAGTCTTTTACTGTTGTATTTTGAAGGACGAATATATTGTCTGGAGTTTACACAACAACTACATACATCAGCACTTCCGAGGTGTGGTACCTAATTTGACTACTCGTATTCACTGGGCGACTTTGTGGTTGAGTGGGGCTTCTCTGGGCGCCGATTTTTATACTTAACTCAGCGGTGAGTGTTGGTAGGCTGTCATCTGCTCGGCGCGGTGATCATGAACTGTGCTTCCACTACTCTTGAAAAGGGGTTTTTATGCTCGCCAGTGTCCATCCTTAATTGTCGGCACGTGTCGCCTTGTGGGGGTGAGGGGGTGAGGTGGTAGAACGCAGAACAATGCCTTTCAAAACACGTGTC
>NQII01004408.1:163343-205431 GCA_002778355.1 Clitarchus hookeri
GTGGTTGTGGGCCAGCGTCGCTCGAAAATTCCTAAACCGTCACACGACACGGTATTTTGTAGATTTTGCCTTGACAAATGTAAGGGAAAATTCTATCACAAGTGAGGGAAAATTCGTAAGCGGTATTAAAAATTATACCACCAAAAAACGCGTGGAATCGATTTTACCAATCATCTGTTCTTTAACACAGTTACTTTCTTACCAACTTACGATCCGACGATTTTCTGATCGTTTTGGAGTGATCTGGTCCTTAACAAACGTACATTAGATTTCTGGGCGATCACACTAGCTGATGCACCACCGCGACTTTTCTTTAAGAAATAATTACATTAATTTTTTTTCTACTTTAACAAACAAATCCTACAATATTTCCACCATGACGACTTGTTTCCTTTCTAACCTCTGTAAATAATGCTCAAGTAATGCGCATAAAGGTTCTGCGATGTCATACGGAGATTTCCCCTTACACTAACGTGATATTTTAATGTCACATAAGCGAATTTTAAGGTACGTTTCTGTAATCTTACCTTACATGTAAATAAAAAAGTGTTTTCATTACAGTAAACGGAATACCTCAATAAACGTCACGTAAATTACCTAATATTGCTTACAGTGTTTATTCAATTGTGCTTGATAAATATATAACGAGCATTACAATTTTTTTTTTGGGTTATTGATAAAGAAAGTCTAAGGAGGTCAAAATAAAAATTTATATTCCTCTAGGCTCGGAGAGTTATTTGAGCGACAAGATTATTTTTAAAAAAATATTTTTAGAAATTCAATAAATAAACAAAGACCGGCGCTGTTCAAAAATGGACATTTAACAGTTCCTTTGAAAATATCCATGTTATTCGATGTTAGGTCTGTGCCGGAAAGGGTAGGCGTGTATAAGTAAACTAAACAAGCCGCGAACAGAACAAAGGAATATAACATTCATTTTATAACAGGAAATTAAGTATGATAAAAATATCCTTAATTTTAGTATTTTATTATTACCACCAATTAATTCATTTGGGTTTGTCTCTTTAAAATGTGTAACTAATAAGCAGAGATGATGGTTTATCGCGGGAAAAGTTGACTGTTTGCTAGGATTCAACGTACTGTACACATTGTCCGACAGTTTTCTTTCCTTATTCGCTGTCATGCAAGTATGAAGTTACTACCCCATTTCACTGGGCCAACGAGGATTCTGATACTGTAAGGCAGAACCTTGGTGATTGGTCTACAAACAACTTAGTCGAGTCAAAACCTTGTTCAACCAATCAGAAAAGAATAAACTAGTTAGAGTGTTACAAATATTGGCTCAAATTTTTTTTCGCGATTTTTCTTTATGTCTAGATACTTATAAGGAATTGTATTTGTGCTAACGTATATATTAATTAAATATAATGCTTCCGGATATGAATTTAAATATATTTTTACAGCAGCTATTTTGACAGGAAAACTGTCCTGTCAACCTAATAAATAAGCAAGATATGCACAGTATATCTGGCAATACTGTAGCACAAATACATTTACGTTCAAATCACATTACTTGTCCGCGAAACATACATTTCGATTTGTCACGGAAATAGCACGGTTTATCACCGTCGGACCTTGATAACTACCGTTAAACTATAGACATTAGATTTTGTCGTTAAAACTAAACGAGATAATGGAATTTTCCTTCGCTCCATGTCTTCCAGTAACGATTACGCAAAACGTTTAAGAACAGCATGTTTCACCGTCAAATTATTTTGAAGTTGCTACGAAGTACACAAGCCTACGCGAATAAATACGTACTCGGGAAATTAAAATCGATATAGCTGACTTTTAAACGTATGATGCACGAGAATAAGTACATGTTATATTAGCGCGTGAAATATTATTTTAGCTGTTTAAGAATTCTTAAGAATTTGCGTAGTTCAGGAACTTATTGAAACGACACTTTTGATACAGGAAAGTGGAAAGTGACCAACTGGAATCACTGATACTGAAATATGATTGCTTCAGTGGAGGATGAATTCTGCTATAGGCTGTTAACGGTAAAGTGAGCACTTTATGAGACCCTAGTTACTTTTTCCTTTCAGCGATTTTTTATCCATCAACCACCTTTTTTTAAATAAACATAGTCATGCAAGTATCAAACAAAGTGTGTATATTCCACTGCACTCAGAAGTTGACGTCTAAGGCTAGAATAAAATATATTTACTGACTATTATTCCAAATGAGAGGGCATTTCAAAAGTGCTCACGCCGTGGCTAGCCTGTAGTAACGGTGATAAAGAATATATAAGAATACAGATGTGAAATAAACCACGAGCATCGCGAACTTCAGCTGCACACGCCAGCAACAATGCGGAATTCACTGACCAGCAATATGGCGGAACGTCGTTAGTCATTCAACGCCTGCAGACATAACACACGGAAGCCAGCAGCCATTGATAAGTCAGCATCTGCTAGAGTATACAAACGAAGGCGAAATCTAACATGTCGGTCACTGAACCCGCGAGTCGTGAATCGAGCCTAAGAGATTGTTCCAATGATAGAAGTACAGTTTCTGGCATGAAATATGATTTTTTTCCCACTTCAAATTGTAATTCTACGTCTGGCCGAAAGGGAGCACTGCGCCTGACGGTTCAACACGCAGAATTTATTAACAAGTAGCACAGACATGACCAAAATTGCCAGGAAAATATTATTTAAGTTACTTATGACAGAAGAAAAATATACACTACGTAAGTAAGAAAAATATTTTGTTGGAATTTACTTATTTAAAAGTTTCTTTAAAAATAAAATAATTAGAGTCAATTTTTAATTAAAATTTAAACGTGTTTTCAAATTAAAATTATAATTAAAACAAACTTTAAAATACATCAAGCAAGGTTATTGTATTAGTTACTGTAACTTTATAAAATACCGAATTAGACTTATATTTACAAATATTCTTATGAACTTATTTTATGTTCAACCATTTTAGTTATACAAATTATAACTACCATGGCTAATATTGGTTAATTATTAAAAATATTTTTTAAAATAATTTCTTACATTATATTTTATACATTTAAAGTAATAATAACGATATTGCTTGATAAAAAGAGAAGGGTGGAGTAAAATAAACTTAATGTTTTTCAAACAAAATTAATATTAATTGATTTTTAATAACATTCAAATACGTTAATTCTAGAAAAAATATTTTTCAGTGTTACAAATGATATGCTTTCTTCTTTAATATGCAACTTAAAACCCTTACATTACCACATTATTTTATGGTTTCTGGTGTTGCAAATAAGAAGAAAATTTGTGATGCGTGCTGTTCTTAAGTTGTTTAAGAACTTGTTTCTTCATCAAAACCAATAAGCTGTAGGCGTTGTGTTCAGTGATTAGTGACATGAACCATTCGTGACGTAGCGCAGTGTATCATTGTATATGAATCAGGTACTCCCAGGGAAAATCATTGGGTACTGAGCTTCGTAGAGTACAGTGCCGGACAAATATTTCCTTCCTGTGCAACACGTTGACAGTTGGCTACAATGGGCATGAAAGGGTTAAATTGTAGTTGATTTGAGATATTTGGGCGGCTCTGAAAAAAAGAGGTATTGAGCGTCGATCAGGGTGGAATAATGAGGTGGGAATGGAGCAGCGCCCGAATGCGAGAGCGGGGGCGGGAAATCGTCCGGCACGATTCCCACTTGCGAAAATCCTGGAGTGACCTCGGCCGGGAATTGAACCCGGTTCGCCATGGTGGGAGGCGAGCACTGTAACCGCTCAGTCACCGCGGCCTCTATGAAATTGCATTTTTCTGATTATTTTGGTAGCGAGTGTGCTACTTTATATTGAACTCTGCATGCTTTACAATCGTTTGCAATGCTACATTGGAAGTAACTCTCTTTCTACCTTAACCACGAACCAACGGCAACGTGGAAAGGAAGGAAAGTCAGGGTCATTTCATCCCACCACTGTTGTCAGGGGAGAACTCATTAACATCCCTCCGGTTGACGTATAGATGATAGGCGTGAAATGCAATTACTCCGCCATAAAATTTTGACTGGTTGCTTCAAAATTTTAACGAAGCATTGTCCACTGGTGAAACCCCCAACTTGTTCTGAAAATGTTCTACTAAGCGATTAAACTTTCTCAGCTAATGTGTAAAACGTATCTCTCACTCTAGCAAGTAAATTAAATACCATTCGGGCAGCAACGTAAATGTCCTTAAATTTTCAAACGTAATAGAATAATAAAATTTATTGAATTTAATGATTTTCATTCCTTATTTAGAATTTCCAATATAAATATAAATAAAATAATAAATTTAATTATTTTAAGTTAATTAAAAAAAACTCCTTTTATACCCATTAAAGACAATTATCAACATGTTGCACAGGAAGCTTGTATTTGACAAGTACAGTACTCTGCTAGGCTCAGTGCCCAATTGTCTTCCCCGTGAGTAAGTGATTCCTAAACCACGTTACTACGCTACGTTATGTCTGGTTCCTTATCACTGAGCACCAAGCACAAAGACTACACAATATTATTGCTGATAACAAAATAAGTTATTTGCCAGTTTAAGTACTGCACGCATCAAAACATTTCTAATTTGCAACACCAGAAATTATAAACTAATGTGGGAATGAAAAGGTTAACAAACCGGACAAGTTCGCGAGCACAAAAAAATTTAAGACTAGTAGGATGTTGTTTTGTTCACTGGCTGTTTAAAAAATGAGAAAGAAATTTTGAATTGAATAGGTTTCAGGCGATTTATTTATCATTTTGTTGCAGTTTAGCTACCGAAGCATAAAATGACAGCGCGGACAAACATTAAACCACACATTAAACAAAGATAATACATTCAACACGGCGCCCGTATGCTGTACGGGAAAATGAGTAAAAATATTACCGGGAATTTGAAGTCTCATACAACTATTTTACTGAATTAAAATCGTTAGAATAGTCAGCACAAGAAACATAGGTGAAGAATATATTTTTTCTAAATTATCCTGCTGTCGAAAGAAACTCCTCGACCGTAAAATGAGCGTGATAAACTGATGGACACTATCCACTCGTCTCTCTGGTATAATGTAGGTTTGCATGAAGATGACCACGCCTTCAAATACAGCGAACCATTAAGGCTGTACCCCAATTCCCTTCAAGTATATACATGTCCATGCTTCACCCAGCCTGTGACGTCACTAAGTATATACTAGCGCCATCCCTATTCCTAGTATAGTACACACAGCGCCTGTACTTGCCAAGTACACGACGTTGCCTACTTGCTGGGTGAATCTGCGTACTTGCGGTGGTCGCCATGTTTGTTTTCAAACGTGACGTACATAACCTATGATGAGAACTTTTTGTGGTTCTACTTACTTACCCGCCGTCTTATTGCTCTGCGAAGCAACCAATGTGCAACATTATTTCTGCGTTTTTAAAATAACCTACCTGTTACACATGGCAAATGCATTATTGTTTTTTTTTTACACCACCATAGATATAAACGCAACCGAAGACAACCAACGTAGAACACAAAATGTTTATTTATATTTACAGCAAAAACCATAGAGTTGTTAGCTCAGAATGACAAAACCCATGTTTTTTTATATGCCAGGTTGTGCTACGAGTCAAGTACAGCCAGAAAAAACCCGTCCCAATAGTCGGGGTAAGTACACACAACGACCAGTACGAACATGTATATACTTACCAAGTATGTACCGACAATTGAGAAACAGCCTAAGATTCAATAGTTGGTACACCTGCTGAGCTTCTTGTGGACAAGTGAAGCAAAGTGGCTGTTAGCCAGTGAAACGCTACAGTTCTCCACAGGCGCACATCATCGTTTCGCATGTAGCCAGTTGGAAGTACATTATCCGTCACATAATTTTTTTCCAGTGTTGGAACTGTTGAATTTAGTAAAAAAAAATGTTTCTATTACAGTAACTTTACTTGTGGATTCACAAAATAATTTTGTTAACTTTGCTTGCTGGTACGTTCACGAAAGAAGCGTTTGTATTTTTTTCAAGAAAAGAGACCTGGAAACGGGTGGCCTGTATCATGTTTCTCGCATTAATTGTAATTTACAACTAGTGCAAAAAAAATCACGTAACCTAGGAAGTGTTTCTTTCCTCTTAAGCGGTTTCCCTAGTGAACAATATTAAACGTCTCAAGGTCACATCCGACCGTGAGAAAGCATTGCAATGGCGATGGAAATGGCATAAACAAGATTCGCACGGGTTAGTTTCCTCAGTATTCCAAGCAGTGACTGTAGGGTTTTAATATAGCAATATGTTCAGAAAAAAAGCATTGTCGCTACGGTTAAAACCACTCTTTTACAGAAGAATAAATATGGTAAACAGACGGTTACTTACCGCGGCTCTTGCTGACTGACACACTTTTCAACGACTATATTTATGTTTCGATAACCAAATTTGTGAATGGACAACAAAATATCGTCTTTCATTTATGTCTTGAAAGAAAAGTTTACAATGAAAGCAGTATACAGCAAGTGTAGGTTGGACCACTTTCTACATAACTAAAATATTTATCTAAACAACCGAAAATAAAATATTTTAAATTAATTATTTTCGTAAAATATTTAAATTTGAAAACATCACGTCTTCGGCAAGATTCCTCTTATTTGTCACGTGATTTGAACAATGTTTTCATTGTATCGTGCCACGTCCGTTGACGTTACTGAGGTCAAAGTTATTATGTATGGATTCAGTTTTTTATGGTGATGTCCTTTATGCGATACTCTGCTCCTTGGTTACTATGGTGCGAAAAACAAACAGTCCTGGAAGTTAAAAAAATATATGGCTGAAATATAAAAATTTTACTGTGCGATTTTTCTTATAAAACTCGAATATGTTACGCCCAAACGAAATGGAGAATAAATTTTACTACGAAATTTCCCATGTGGATAATACCCTACTATTAGATAAATAACTATAAGTAGGGGCAGTGATATTTCAAGAAAAGATTTTGAGATAAGATACAGTCCAAAGCACTGTAGGGTCGTCCAGCTTCTTTGATTGGCTAAAAAAAAATGTTCTGGCCCGTTTTAACCGTTTGCGCACGAATCACGAAGGTTCAGTGTCGGAGTTACTTAGTCCTGAGTGGCTTGGTCAAAGACGGACACGGCACCAGCAGCCAATGGAGGTATAACAACAGCTGAGGTGTGTACATATATAGTATTGAAGTCTACTGTGTGCTCAGATTTTTACGCGAAAAGTCACTGGCCCTAAGTGATAAAATACTTTTCTCTTTTAACCATTTTTCGGCAAACTTTCTCTTTTGCCTATCTCAGTGGTCCCGTATAATACTGAGCTACTGGAGAATTACTTATTTTACAATGCAGGAGTTCAATAGTAACTGATGATTGCCGTGTAGTATCAACGACGGAGAAGTGTGATATAGCTTCAAGTTTATAATTATAAACTTAGTAAAATTTATTAACACTACAGCTCCTTTGATAACACTTTTAAAAGGTGTAAATTGTTAATCGCAAAACAAATAATGAAATTACTTCGGTGGAATTAAAAATCCCGCTAAAAATATGTGTGTGGTTTCTCACAACGCTGAGTTTAAGAAGTAAATTTATTCGTAAACATTAATTTAAAACTTTAATTTCTAATTTTAATTTATAAATTCATTTTATAATTATGTAAGTGGTTACCCTGTCACTTTTAAGTTTTAAATTTAACTTTTTAACTTATTTTTAAATGTATATGTAAAGTTAACAGTGTCAACAAAAAACCTAAGTTAATGTATTGAGGTGAAAATTTTTCTAGCTGCACCATTAATTTTATAAAAAAAAAAATGCCTTTACTTATAAGTGTTAGGAAAATAATTTTAAAAATAAATTAAAAATATTTTACATTATTTTAATAATACAGAGAGTTGTCAATCCTACGCCTGATGTATACTACTAAGGAAATATTCCATACCTTTTAAAAATTACAATAGACGCGACTGCTTGCAGTAAGTCGCATATGCCAACAAGTAGCTGGAGGTCCCCTCATTGTTTGAAATCGTCGTATCTCCACGGAATTTTTTACCGAGATATAAGAGTTAATATATCGGAACGCGCTCCGTAATGACGTAAAACGGATCTGAACACAGTACGTACAAAATATGGAACCTATCCGTAGGGCCATGTACTTTTCGCGAAAAGATTTATGCTCACGCAATACTTCCAACATCCTACGTCCACGCCACAACTTCTTTTGGATATTGGCCGCGTGCGTACGTGAGAAAACATCTTCTTATTTGGCTGGGCCAATCAGAATAAAGTACTCCGATACTGAACGTCCTTGTTCAGCGGTCGAGACACTTGAGGCACGTGACGTATAAAAATCACCCAACAACGAAAGTGCATATGAAATAAGTTGTTTTGGAGTGCAACTGGTCTTGAAATATTTCCGCGAAAAACACCTGCCTCTACCTATCCATAATTACGGCAGCTTCGGGTTTCGAGAACGAACAATACCGAGAATACACGAAACGTTCTTCGCCGCAGTAACTATAGAAAATTACTGTTTCCGCGGCAGTTAGAATATTCCCGCCTCTTAACCCTGTGTTCAAACATTAAAAAAAAAAAAAAAAACCACGAGATAATTGCAACAGTTAGCAACACTTCAAATACTCAAAACACTACTGGAAACTTAAAAATATTTATACTCTCCTAATGTGTTAGTTAACAAGTTAACACACGCTTCTCGTATCGGCATGTGGCAGTGGAGCAGTTAGAGTAGCGGAGTGTAAACTTTTAGGTTTGAGTTCAAGTTCAGCTCCAAAACAAAAATATTATGCATTACATTTTTTAATTTACTTTTTATATATCGGTAAACACCCACATGACGCGAATTAAATATTTTTCCTGTAAATTGTTTTTATAAATCTGAAATACAAAAAAAAAAAAACAAACACTTAGTGCGTACAGTAAACCACGGATAACTTTTTTTTTTTTTAGAAATTTACGGAAAATCCTTTTTTAAAAAAAATCGTCTGTAATGTCACCAAGATTTATTGATAACTTTTTTTTTTTTTACCAGTATTTGTCTGCAATTCTAAGGAAATTATTTCTATCGGAGTTGATTCGCCGGTGCAGAAGTCGCCCTTCTCCACGACTTCGGTGTTAATACAATAGTTAGAGACGATGGTTTCCAATATACTTAGTTGTTCGAAAGTACTCATCCTTACGCTTGTGTGCCTCGATACAATGTTCTGCACAAGATCCGGCAGAAGCTTCTGCGAGATCTGCTATTCGAGCCAGCATGCAAGCAGACTTGGAAGTTTCTATGTAATAATCCGTCATGCGATACATACTGTCATACAAGTAGGCACGGGTGCATTTGTTCTGACTGTGCTTCTTCAGCTGTAAAGATTTCCTTATTTTTTATTTGCTATTTTACTCTAATCTTATGTAACGGTCTTATCGCCATTTCTCAATACGAGATACACAAAATTACAGCTATCATCAATATAACACCCCATTACCTTCTCTCTGGTATGCTGAAATTTTAATTTTGTAGGAAACCTTCAACCAAAAAGTGCACAATACCATTTACGAGAACTTCAATGGGAATGCCCAGCAAGCGGTTAGATTTTCCATAGAACCAATCATACAAGTGGCCACGCAGGCTTGCATGGAATCTTCCAAGGAAACTTCCATCGAGGCACGTGGTTTTTAGTCGTCGGAAGTGCATTTTCTTTTTTTTTTAATGTGTTGTCTTTAAAACACTTTTGGTAGTTCAGGTAAAAAAAAATTGGATTTTACGACACTTCGCAACGCAGTTCTTGCACCAGGCAGAACGCCGCCTTAAAAAAAAAAAAACATGTACTAAGATGCCAACCAGGGCCGGACTTAGAGACCCAGGGCCCCTAGGCAATTACAGAGTCCGGGCCCCCTTTTTGGTAACTTAACAAAATAACCTATTTTATTTTATATTTGATTAACGTTTTTTAATTTATAAAATAGACAAGATGAACAATATCGAGAGTGAATTAAGTCTCTCCTCTCCTGTGGTAGATCTTAAGTAATTCTTAACTCTATTTAGCGCTGAAAATAAAAGCAGTCTATGCCCTAGGCAGGTGCTTTGTTCGCCTAGACGGAAGTCCGGTGGCACTGATGCCAACGTGAAACTGTAGGTAAGAATATCGCATAAATAGCAACTGGAAATGCGAGTGCAGAAACTGACGGGTAACCACGTATACTGAATCCTGCGACATCCGCCAGTTTACCCCGGGGATATCTTACCGGCGATCAACACGCATCGAGCGGGCGCACTCGTGGAATACGGAAGCTGGAGAGCGTCGCTGGGGGCGCAGGCAGGAACATGCGACGTGTTGGTGGCGGGTGGCGGGGAGGATGTGAGGGAAGGCAATTTCCAGACTTCGATGTGCAGTGTACTTGTTCACGAAACTCACACGACTTGCAGATTCGCAGGTACGTGGTAAGTGGACCAGAACACTACGCTCTATGAGCTTGTTTTACAGAAAGTGTTTGACTTGACCGACATACATCAGTTTCCGGTTGTTTTGTTCGCGTAACTAAGACGCCCAAGGTTTCGCCTTTGGTAGCCGCAAGTGCGGTCGTTTTGTAATTGCGAGAACGTGGAACAGTATTCCCTACGCTGATAGTAGTGTGCGTAGTGAATATTTTTTTAAATATTTTTATTTCAGTAACAATTTCTTATGAAGACGATTGTTCATTTTGGAAAATGGCACACACAAAGCAATTCAACGACTGATACTTAGGGCCACCCGGTTCGCCTAGGTGGGAGGCAAGTAGTCTGACCACTACACCACGGCGGCCCGATCAAACGCACGGCGGTGTTCTTCAGGCCCGTACCAGGCGTCCCGGCGCCAACTGGACATAAACTGTGCAACGGCAAGAAAGGGGCCTTTGCAATATGGAACACGCAGTGATGCGGCCGACATTTCGACGCGAGGGTAAGTGATGAGTGTTGTCGTAAAAGGAAGCACGAATGTAGGACGAGGCAGCCATAAACCTCCACAGTTGCACACTTTTAGGTACCCACTTCACGAAGAAGCATCTGGAGTACTAGAAAACTGTACTTTATCGGAAAACTCCCGGAAAAAATACTGTTGGCTGCGACTCCGAATAACTTTTAAAAAATGTTACACATAGTGAGTAGCAGTAACCATATTATCATATTTTTAAAGCAAACTCTTATAGAGAGCGAAGTTGCTAATAAGTATTTAAGGCTCGGGTTCGCCTATTATGCAGACATTCTTCGTTTTCGTTGTCATAATTTCTGTTTTAGAGGTATTAATGAAAATGTTTCACTATAGGAAATTTACTAGCCGTTTAATATTTTTGTATCTCATTTCCACTTTGTACTATTTTCTGCTTCCAAAAATTCAGAAAAGTACTGATAAAATATAAATATATTTTTCCCGGCTGTTTAAAACTAGCAGATAACACGCAATGAAGGTTAATCACAAAAATATTAAACAACTCGTAAAATGTAAATTTTCCGTAACCGTACATTGTCAGTACTTAGTTCCGAAATTATGACACATAAATCGAAGAATCTGTGTNAATGTAAATTTTCCGTAACCGTACATTGTCAGTACTTAGTTCCGAAATTATGACACATAAATCGAAGAATCTGTGTAGAAGTGAAGCCGAGACTAAAGCATATGGCGGTTCCTTCAGATAGATTTTTAAAGCAGTGAAAGGAAATATCGATTACCATTACATTCGTTATCTGACCATAAAGTAGTAAGTTGCGGCATGCTTTCATACCGCACGTCAGTCAGCCTGCACGTAATGGTGACGAGACATTCATTCGCGTTATAGCGTCGCCCTTATCGCCTCGTTGCTTCAGTGCCTTAAACATTTTACCTATCAAAGTGATTTTCTTCAATAAGTATGTGCATCATTCGGTGCTGGGTCAGTTTAATTATGACCTAGAGTCTCTCCAGACTTAAGGATGTGTACATCCAGTATTAAAAAAGAGAAAACGAGAAAAGGCAAGTTACCCGAAGAAAAAAAAACTAATTGATTTTCGTAGCATGTAACATGTGTGAGGTTTTACTGATTCTTCAATAACCTCTTGATTTCTNAATGTAAATTTTCCGTAACCGTACATTGTCAGTACTTAGTTCCGAAATTATGACACATAAATCGAAGAATCTGTGCAGAAGTGAAGCCGAGACTAAAGCATGTGGCGGTTCCTTCAGATAGATTTTTAAAGCAGTGAAAGGAAATATCGATTACCATTACATTCGTTATCTGACCATAAAGTAGTAAGTTGCGGCATGCTTTCATACTGCACGACTATAAAACTGCACGTCAATCAGACNTCATACTGCACGACTATAAAACTGCACGTCAATCAGACTGCACGTAATGGTGACGAGACATTCATTCGCGTTATAGCGTCGCCCTTATCGCCTCGTTGCTTCAGTGCCTTAAACATGTTACCTATTAAAGTGATTTTCTCCATTAGGTATGTGCATCATTCGGTGCTGGGTCAGGTTAATCATGACCTAGAGTCTCTCCTGACGTAAGGATATGTACTTGCAGTATTAAAAAAGAGAAAACGAAAAAAAAAGGCAAGTTACCCGAAGGAAAAAAAACTAATTGATTTTCGTAGCATGTAACATGTGTGAGGTTTTACTGATTCTTCAATAACCTCTTGATTTCTNAAAAAAAACTAATTGATTTTCGTAGCATGTAACATGTGTGAGGTTTTACTGATTCTTCAATAACCTCTTGATTTCTAGTTTCCACAGATCCCGGACACTTAAAATTTCTTCTGTTTTGAACAGATACACGAAATAACGTCATTATTTTGACGGTGAATTCTGAAACTGTACCCTCCCATACCTGGTAAAGGTTTACCATACGCGTTGTCGAGAACTCGATCACGTCTCTCATTTCAGCAACTCACGCAAAACCACAGTGTAAGACGTAAACACCGGGCGGCCCTCGCCCACACAAACACCAGTCAGATGGCGCAGGTATCTATACGCCCTAAAGCTCGATACATTTCCTGTACGCCAGGAGCACGTAACATCCGGTGTGCTCCTCGAACACGTAGCCTCGAACACGTAGCCTCAAACACGTATGCCCCGAACACGTATGCCTCGAACACGTATGCCCTGAACACGTATGCCCCGAACACGTATGCCCCGAACACGTATGCCCCGAACACGTATGCCCCGAACACGTATGCCCCGAACACGTATGCCCCGAACACGTATGCCTCGAACACGTATGCTCCGAACACGTATGCCTCGAACACGTATGCCCCGAACACGTACGCCTCGAGTTCGTTACCTGAAAAAAAAACTCATTNCCGAACACGTATGCCTCGAACACGTATGCCCCGAACACGTACGCCTCGAGTTCGTTACCTGAAAAAAAAACTCATTGATTTCCGTTATGCGAGTTCTTTACTGGCAATAAAAAAATACATATACTTAATTAAAATGGTTAGAATATTTTACCCCTGAGCAAGATTTGAATCGTAGTCAAAATATTAACAGCCTATGTTTTTAACCACTCCAACTACGACCTTCAGACGGAAATTTGGCGGTAAAGTTGTGATTTCTGAAACACTCGCATAAGCAACTTATTTCAGTTTATATTAAAATTTGTGTGTTTTATATGTTGTTAAATGTTACAGACGCATGATGATATTTTTTGAAATCTGAAGGAATATGTATAATTGGCGTGGGTAACCTAACTGCCTCAGAAACAATAAATTTCCGGTTACAGTGGCGAAGAAATCTTCGTGTAGACTCGGCATTGTTCGTTATGAAACCCGAAGCTACACGCAATACATAGATTTACCGTATTTTGTATTTACGGAGCTCAACTCTCATTTCGTTCCTGTATATTTCATGTACTTTCCCGTAAACATTTTAACAGTGTGTTTTTCGTGAGAATATTCCGCCACTAGTTGTGTTCCAAAATACCTTAATTCAAATCCACTTTCTTGATTGGATGATTTTAACTGTCACGTGTCTGACATAACTTGCCGCGAATCACAGACTTTCAATGGCGGAGGAACTTAATTCTGATTGGCGCAGTTGTAGAATAAAAAATTTCTTCTCAGAAATACACGTGACCAATAACTACATATAATGAAAAATCGCGAAAAAAATTTTCAGTCAACATATTTTCTATAACACTTTAACTAGTTTATTCTTTCATGGTTGGATGGACAAAGTTTTGACTTGACTAAGTATTTTGCAGACCAATCACGAACGTTCTGCCTTAATCAGAATCTACATTGGCCCATTGAAATTGGATGGTATCTTCATAGATGCATGACAGCCAATAAGAAAATAAAACTGTCGGACATGTGTACAATACGTTGAATTCTAACAAACAGTCAAATTTTCCCGCTATAAACCATCATCTCTGCCAATGACCAGAGGGACGTCACAAGCGTGCACGCAGGATTGTTAACTCTAGCCTCGGAGGAAATGGTTTCACGAAAAAACGTGTATTGGCCTGTATTGGCACGCCTATAGCGCATAATTGGTTGCTAATCGTGCAGTGGTACAACAGCGACTAGTTTCATGGGTTCCAGTATGAACGTTTCTGTTAGATATCTATTTATTTATACGTACCCGTCGGGCCAAAAAAGTTATGTCACACCAGAGAATAATGCAGACTATTTATTATGAAGTACATCAGTTCCATTACGACATAAAATTAAATGTAAATTGTTTCTAGTTAGATGATAGGTATACAAAGAATCTATTTAATTGACCTTTCTTAGACAAAGCTTCAGGATATTTTTTTCTGTTGGGAAAATACATTTATATATATATATTATTCCCCAAGTGTTGGGTTAGATTACGTTTTAATATAGTGCATGTCAAAGCTAGAGCAGAATAGTGCATCTTAAAACACACTTGAACAGATTGTCACGAAATATAAAATTTCCCTATCAGTCTAGTGGTGGCTATAATGCAGTTAGATTAAGTTAAAATACCGTAACGCATGTTTTATAATAATTTTAACCTGGCCTGCCACTTCAGCGACAGCCAGGCACATTTATGTAAATTAGAAGAAAGTCTATTCTGATGTTTTTTCAAAAAGAAAAGTAATCAATGAGGTAGGCAAATAACATATTCTCATTTTTCTCCCGATATATTTTGTTATTTTGTTGCGTGGGTCTTCAAATTATATTTTTGTGTGTGATGAAAATTTCATACCATTTCTAAAAAGAGTTTCTCATGTGTTCCAATAGACAAAAAGTTTTAGAAAAATTAGTAGTTATAATTTAGTTCATAGAACGTTAAAAAAATNTCTCATGTGTTCCAATAGACAAAAAGTTTTAGAAAAATTAGTAGTTATAATTTAGTTCATAGAACGTTAAAAAAATTATTGGCGACAAAATACGCAACCACAATTCACTTTCGTAAGTATTTAACTGCTCTTACCCTCAAAAATTCTTAAAATTTGAATTGATTTAAAAAAAAATTAATAACGTGAGGAACGTACCTTTTAGACCCACCCAGCTCAACCACCGGGGGAGGAAGGGGGGAAATNAAAAAAAATTAATAACGTGAGGAACGTACCTTTTAGACCCACCCAGCTCAACCACCGGGGGAGGAAGGGGGGAAATAATTCATAGCCACTGCATATTATTCGCAAATCCCTGAAGACGGTTTTGTCGATAACACGAACACGGCCCGCCAGTGCGTCAGCATACCGCCAACTTCCGAAACTAAAAGGCAACGCCATTTTTACCGTTTTATCTTCTACCTTTGGCATCGCTGTTCGCGAAGTATAGACGGAACGTGCGGCTGTAAACACACCTGTCAAAAAAAAATAGAGCTGAGCTTTTTGCGCTTTACAACTTCAGGCCTTGAAATGGAAGGGAGGGGGAGAAGTTGCTTCAGGTTTAAAACTTTCCAAAAACTTCTTTTTTATTATTATTATTTCCTCTTCCGCCTGGCAGCTATGCGAACCTTGCACACGTCAGATTACTGTCTCGCCGCTCAGCTGTAAAATGCCGATACGCATTAAGGTAAGGTCAGCATTCTTCAAGGAACCATTAACAAACACACTGATAACCAAGCCAAAGTCTGGCCAAGGCAACGCTCGTGTGTGTGTGTGTGTGTGTGTATATATATATATATATATATATATATATATATATATATACACACACTGTGTGAATGTGTGTAATATGCTGTTCACGGTAAACTCAGGACTTTTGAAATCCCTGCGCAGCATCTACTTGTATGCATTGTATGCACGTTGTGTATTCTTCCGCTATATGTAAAATTACCATAGACATGGGCCTGGTCACATTGTTCATGCATCGGTCAAGTGAAACAGTGAAATTATTACAAAAGTTGGGACTGCCAAAAGTATCGCCATGCTTATTTTCCCAATTGAGTAAACATGATTGTAAGCGTCCCATATGTTATTTCATTTCATACTGTAAACAGTATATTGGAATAAAATTTCTAAACATCACCTTAATATTGACATCCAACAGTCAATATTTTACCAATTTGCTAATTATACTCTAGGAGCGTCCACAAACAACACGACCCACTGTAAAAATTAAAAGTTTTGTGACCGAGTTAATAAACCATCAACAAATTTCTCCAGTAATAAAATAATTTTTTAATAAAACTGGCGGAAACAACAACAATTGGGACACGATTAGAAGGCGTGCATTTTTTTACAAGCAGAATACAAATGTGCATAAGCCCTACTGCTGAACTCGTGTAAGATGAAAAAATATGTTGTAAAGGCCAAACGTAATGTGCTCCATTGCAAAGAAGAAAATTTGAAAAATATATATGCTACTTGTGGACTAAATATAGCCCTAAAAGAGGTACACTTTCAAAGAAATGGAATTGAGAAATACGTAAATATTCAAGAAAAACTGACCAACTGCATATGGAATTTTTCTTTTTTATCTGTGTAACACTTACGTACTTGACTGCAAGATACTGCTGAACTTATGATTGTCAGTAGAGTACTTCTTATGAAACACACGGGTAACTACCGTGACTTGTGTGCTAGAGAATTACTGAGAGCTGCTCGACAGGATCTCCATAACACATAAAAGAATAAGTTCACTTTGGCGCGACACACAGAACTGTGCCGCTTAATAAATAATAATAGGAATGTTCAGGATGGATTTGTAAACTTTGCCTGACTGCGTGACTGCAAACGTCTCTGTTAAGCATGCATGCCGCGATGTAATGTTCCGTACAAGCTCGGGCGGAAGTTTCCCAGGACTTGCTACCCGAGCCTGCATGCAAGCTGTTATGGAGGTTCTTCGGGATGACCTACCCAATGATACTTGCTGCCGCGCAAGTAAATATGAGTGCTTTTTGTATGATTTACTTCTGCAACTGTGGCTCAGGAACAATTTTCACTCATGACTTCAGCGTCATGTGTTCATGCACAGAATTTTGTTGTTATGATAGCTACTTTAATGTTAAATAAACACGACCTTAATCTTCACGCAATAAAATAAGAAGACATTTTCGTGGTTTTTTTATTTTATTTACAATTTATTCATGTTTAATAGTCTTATGATCTTTCGCAAAACAAAATAAACAAAATGACTCTACCACCCTCTCTCTGATTGGCTAAAATATCAACCTTTTAGGAAACCTTCCATCGAACATCGCACACTACCAATTACGAAAACGGCCAGCAGTTGGCTAAATCTTCCATAGAACCGTTCATACAAGCGGCCATGCAGGCTTGCATGGAATCGTCCAAGTAATCTTCCATCGTGGCATATCCGCTTTAATGTTCATGCGTTTTCTTGAAAACCGGTGCGTGGTTGAAGGTGTTCCTCCCTACGAAAGACAATTTTCGTATCTGTGACATGGAGATTAATATGTACTGTGGCAGCAAATAATGAAGCTATTTTAATGTTTTTTAAGATTCAACTAAAAGTTAAAAAAAAAAAAAAACCCCCATCTTTCATTTGTTAAGTGTTATTTTTATTATAAGATCTAAAAGAATTTAGCAGTAGTATTTTGCATGTGATATCAATAGTACTAAATAACGTGTCAAATATTTGCGAGCTCTATTNATAGTACTAAATAACGTGTCAAATATTTGCGAGCTCTATTCCGTTACGAAATTTCAGAGTTTTGATAGACACGCTATTACTTTCTAGCACATTAAAAAAAAGAACGTTCACGGTAAAGTGAGCACTTTTCAGGCCCTAGTCACTTTCTCCTTACAGCCATTATTTTTCCTTTAACACCTTTTCAAATAAATATTGCTACGTAAGTTATAAACACAACACAGTGTGTGTATTCCACCGCTCTCGGAAGTTGACGTCTAAGGCTAAAATTAAATATATTTACTTAATATTATTACAAATGAGAGGGCTTTTAAAAGTGCGCAATTTAGTGTGAATAGTATATATTTTTTATTTTTAAGAGGCATACAAAGAATAAATCTTTTAAGAAAATTTTGTAATTGACGGTTACAAATATTTAACAAATTATTTCGCAGCTCATAAAGTATAGAAAAAAAATATGTTTAGCATGATTCACAAAAAACAGCGAAAATATTTTGTTGGCGCGTGGTCGGGAGTTTGATGGAGGGGAATGCAATCTAGTTACTTTTTGAGGATGGTGTGCCTGCAGCTAGGTTGGTAGCAGTGTTCCGAGGTCTGTCTGGGGCTCGCTAGGTGCTCTCAGCTGCAAGCCGTGCGCCCTCCCTCCCCCTACTTTCAAACAACGTATCTCTGTCTCCCTCACTCAGCTACGCTCGTAAGGCGGCCGCATTCCGAAACAGTGCGAGTTTCGGTCACTAGACGCGATATATGATCGCTACAAAATAAAACTGTTTAAGGGTGTCCGACACCAAAAAATTCATTATTTTATATTAATACCAAACATTGTTCAACTCGTACACATGGTATTTGATAACATTTTCCTAGAATAAATTAAATTTAAACTTTATATTTTTTTGATTCACTTGGTGTCAAATACAAAATTCTTCTGTTTTGTTGCAGCCGTAATAACAAATACCAACATTGTACACATGAAAAAATTACAAGTAAATAATCCTATGGGCTTCCGCGTGCCATATATGTAATCACCAAATAACAAGCCATGTAATTATATATGTATATATGTGTGTGTGAAAATGTTTAACATAAAAACATTTTTGCCTATTTTTAACATTTTCTTTTTTTAATGTACGAACTGTTATTAGTTAGAACAGCATTAGTTTGTATTGTAAATTTTTTTCAACTGCACATTGTTGTTGGTATTTATTACGGCTGCAACAACNTAGAACAGCATTAGTTTGTATTGTAAATTTTTTTCAACTGCACATTGTTGTTGGTATTTATTACGGCTGCAACAACACAGAATTTTGTATTTGACATCAAATTTTTCTATTCTAGGAAAATGTCATCACATACAACGCGTACGAGGAGAACAATGTTTGGTACAATTATAAAATAAGTAATTTTTTGGGGTCCGACACCTTTAAAATATTCAAGTCTAAGTATGCAATTTTTTTTTTAAAGTAGTCTTGTTAAATGAAAATTAAAACGTAAGTGGGCTGAAAATATTAACGTGGCGTTAGGATCAGAACGTATNAAAGTAGTCTTGTTAAATGAAAATTAAAACGTAAGTGGGCTGAAAATATTAACGTGGCGTTAGGATCAGAACGTATGAGAAGAACAATCAAAATATTCTACATCTATATTTATCAATGTAACTTACAATACCAGGAGCCAATGAACCAAAATGGAATGTACGAGTTCCTGCTGGTTTACATACACCCTGCCATGAGCAAATGCGACAAATAATCGCATATTATATCACGCAACTACGACCATGTACCCTTATTGGCGAAGATAAATTGCCTGGGGCATGAAGAAATATCCCTGCAAGCAGAACTGTGCTTCGCAAATCACGGGCGCCAGTTCAATATACGGTATGCTACGGAAGCCACAAGGTAGAGTGTTAATTATACGTCCCTTGACTAATGAGAAGTGCCCTTAAATCCTACAAATACGAGATGTTATTCAAAGTGCTGTTAAGAAGAGTAGGATTGCTGCTGGTGAAAATATGATGGACACAAAATATTCTGTGGCCAATCGAAGTTCTTGTAGACAACATTTTCTGCTGTCTCTCGCCGTAGTGAACAACCGAAGCTCCCGTCTACATGAGCATTTTTTCGTCGTTGAGACCGAGAAAGTAGGAGCGATAAGGGCGACTTTAACACGCGCATCGAGAGTGCCAACGCCGCTAAGCGCAAGGATCTGAATTGACTTGCATTGTTCTAGTCGCACTGCGTGTACCTATGGGACTTTAAGGCGGTGATCCTATTATTTTATTGGTGGAAAGTCTGTAGGAAGGTTCGACGCAGTGCCCTTAAGCATTCTATACTTATTTGGTCAAAAATTTTGAAAAACTGCTCTCTGAAAAACTGTCCCNCGCTGTGACACTGTGTTTCTGATGTGATTGGCATCTTGAAAGTACTCAACAGGCCTCGTGCGAAGTGTACGTTCTTTTCGTAGGTCAGCATATTGGACGCGCGTTGGTGGAAACACGTGATTTCAAACACTCTGCAATGCAATACAAAACTACCAGATAGGCGGAAACCCTTAAGAATAATTATTTTTTCATGAAAGATCAATTTTTACTGAACTTTCTTCAAATGGCCTCAGGCACAGTGAAGTAAACTTGTTTGTCTTTATTATAGTGGAATTTTTCGAATTCAGGTTACTATTTATTCTTGAAACAGAGCCGTAAGACTTCTCCACGAAATTTAATATTTTGTAATTTATTTTTACAACTAACCTGCAAAGCAAATATTTATGTGTCCATCGATTAGCGAATCTTTACTAGGAATACAGTGATAACAGTGTGCGTGCTAGTAACCAACTTCCGGTTCCCGACATACGACTGCTTATTTGCCAAATGTATTATCAAAACAAAGTGTACTGGATTCAAGATTACAGCACTGTTTGTAGAAATACGTTTTCTGAAATGATAATATATTTCCTCTTAATGGAGGTGAGTGGAGAGATCTGGACGGCTCTTAACATACAGGTTTTGAAAGCCGATGAGGGCGAAGCGATATGAGTATGGAGCAGGGCCGGAATCACAGGGCGGGGGAAACGGGAGATCCCCGAGAAAACCCGCCGACAAGCGGCATCGTCCGGCACGGTTCCCACGTGCGAAAATCCGGGAGCGAGCCCACCGGGAATCGAACCAGGTTTGAGAGTAGCAAGAGCAACAAATAATTTTTTATACATAAATATATAATTATTTTTAATTAATGTTATACATAATAATGTATATATAAGTATGTGAAATTTCTGTATTTATATATATGCCTACAAGCATATTTAAATAACATATTGTTATGCCTATATGTGTGTTTTCTTCTCGGGTGGAGTATGTGGGTTTTTCTCATATTACTACCATATTTTTTACATAAAAGTTTTATAATGGAAGGCCTTTTTTGGGCACAAGGTAGGCAAATTTAGAAGAATCGTTTTTATATTAAAAAAATTACAGTTGACGATCTGAGGTGAACATCGATTTGGAAGCACTCTCTTGTCATACCACGAAGATGAATTGCGAATACGAAGGCCTGGCTTTGACCTCAACGATCATGGAACCGTGACCTGCGTTATCGCTAACTGGTTGTCGCCAGTGCCGATTCTGCGATCCAGTTTTGCTCTATGGTGAAAATGCTCGTCGGGATGACAGAACGGCCTGTACGAAGAGTCCTTTTCGCGCGATGAAGCATTACGACATTGGTCCCATGCAGTTTGTGCAAGACGNAGAACGGCCTGTACGAAGAGTCCTTTTCGCGCGATGAAGCATTACGACATTGGTCCCATGCAGTTTGTGCAAGACGATACATTGAAAGAACATAGCGAGATCTGCAAGGATTCATCTACTCGGAGTCAGCAAGTGTTGTCGGCAATACCTCTTGCTACATCTATTGGTACCGATTCGACAGGCGATTATGATGAGAGAGTTAATGCTAAAGACGGAATGAGTGCAATGGAATCGGTTTGTTTTGAATATACACTTGCAAGAAATTCGCGTGAAGTCTACGAACTTAAAAATAAACTATCGTCTGCTCTAAATACTGATGAGCATACAACTCCAGCTATAAATAAAATCAAATTTAATATAGAATACAAAACATGAGTTGAAGCTGAACATGAACATATTGCTGAAGACGATGATGGCGATTTTCTTGATGCACTGACACACCCCTACAACACATTTGCTGCAACAGGTGACATGAAGAAGGCTAAAGACGCCGAGAATACTGGCTACTTATTTCCCGAAGACCCGAACGAACTTGTTGATAGACTCAGATATTTGATTGACCTTCAAAAACCCGGGTGTCTCACGCACATTAACGAGATATCTTCAATCATTAGTAAACCAAAGGATCGGGGATATGTCGGATGATGTTATGAACTGCTTTATTCTGAAACTGTAATTGCAGAATAATAAAAAATTATTTTTATTACTATAAAATAATTCGTTTTTCTTTATTTTTGTGCGTCCTATTCTTTTTTCCTTCACAACTTCAAAGTGGTGCTATGAGCACTCTACTGTTAATGGAAAAATCTGCATATAGAATGATAATAAAGGCTTCAGTATGAAATTGCATGGATAGTTCACTGCATAAAAAATATTAATTCTGTAGATATTTATAAATTTGTAGATAGTTAGTGAACGAATGTAATTTATATACATATGGGTGGCGGACAAACCAAAGGATTGATCGAAGGATTGGGATTGATCGAAGGATTGGGATAGATCGAAGGATTGTCGTGGATTGCGGAGGAAGATTGCGAAGGAAGATTGCGAAGGATTGGTGTTTGGATTTATGTGTATTGGTGTGTGGATCAGTGCGGATTGGTTGTGAATTGTTGTGGATTGTTGCGGATTGGTGTGAGGATTGGTGTGTGAATTGCTGTGGATTGGTGTGATTTGTTTGTGGGTTGTATGTATTGGTTTGTGGATTGGTGTGTGGATTGGTGTTTATTGCTGATTGTGGTGTATTGTTGTGTGGATTTGAGTGGATTGGTGTGGATTGGTGTGCATGAGGTGCTGATTGTGGCGTGTGTGGTGCTGATTGTGGCGTGTGTGATGCTGATTGTAGCGTGTGTGTTGCTGATTGTGGTGCATGTGGTGCTGATTTTGCCGCGTGTGTTCTAAGTGTGGTGCTAAATGTGTTGCTGATTGCAGTGCTATGTACTGTGATGATTGCGGTGCTGATCGATGAAAAGATTGAGAGAATAATCAAAAAATTGATGGAAAAACAATTATTTAATTAATTGGTTATGTATATATATATATTGCAATTTTTGAGTTTTGATAAAAATTCTTAGAATTTATTTTTGGTTTCAAGGTTATCCAAGGTAATGGACACGAGGTCAAGGTCACAGATGTGAGGTTAAGGTGAAGGTCACCCAGATCTTACATGTTGGTCGGTGTCATCAGTGCCACCTAGGGATTGAAAATGTAAACAACTGACAAACGAAAAAAAACCAAGATGCCTGCAGACGATGGAATGAGTATTGATGAGGGGGGTGGAGGCATGTCGATTAATTAAAATATGATAAACATTGGTGTTGGGTGAGTAGTCTACTGGATGTGGTGTTCGGGAAACCTCGAGTAATGTAAGTTTTTTAAAAGTAACTTTTAATAATAATTTTAAAAATTTAAATAAGTTTTTTAACAACTTTACATAATTTTTTTTAGGATTTATTGGATTTTAAGATTTTTTGGGTTGAGGATTAATCAAGGTAAAGGGCATGGGGCAAGGTCAATGTCACGGGCATGGGGTAAAGGTCAAGGTCACCTGGTTCCAACATGGCTCACAAGATGTACACTTGTCGACCTGGTGAGGGCTGGTCGTGTTGGGAGCTTACTCGATCCACCTGTCGTCGAACCCCGGACCTCGTACATGTGTATCTTAAAATAATTTTTTAGTAATTTTTTTTAAATAATTTTTTTATAAAAAAATTGGGCTTTTATAATAATTCTGCAATTTTTTTTATGTTTTGGGTTTAAGGTCATCCAAGGTCACAGGTGAAGGTTCAAGGTCATATAAGATCACGGGTACAGGTTCAAGGTCATTTAAGGGCTCAGGTACAGTTTCAAGGTCAAGGGTCAAGATCAAAAGTCACCTGGCTTCAATATGGTGGTCGGGTGACGTCACAACATGGCGGGCGACGCCTGGCTCATATCCAAGATCCCTTTGCCCCAGACTCATCATAATTGTTCTACTACTGTATGCAAAATAAGTTTACAGAAAAGCACTTATTTTGGCGGTAAACTTAAATTAAAGTGTATTTCTGAGAACGTGATTTTGAAAATTATGCTGGTTATTGGCGATTAAAGTTAAGGACAAGTTCAGAAGACGAAAATCAGTCTACTTCAGTCTATAGGTACACCTTGACTTCTCAATTCTTTACACACTCGGGCATCTATTGACTATTCTCATTAGCTGTTGCAGTGATGCGAGGCTGAGTATTGTCACAGGAAGTTTGAGACTCGCCACCATAGAGTAAAGAAGAGGTAGCCCTAGTTCATTCATGATGACGTCCATGCCAAGTTTCTCACAACAACAACGCTCTTCCACTTTTTAACGATAAGCAGCCGTTGGTCCCCTAAAACATCTCATTAGTGCGTAGCTGAGTTTATTTTAACTTGAATTTCCAAGCATTCCAGGCTACACCAGTAGAATTAAATAAAACAACTACAGCATAGTTTTTTTCTAACTTGTAAACTATGTTCTCCAGTAAATAAACTCTGCTTAACGAAATAACGATCAACCACCGTTTCTGTGAGTACCTACTTCCAACTAAAACAGCATTACATTTAGCATAAAGAACACTGGCTCTCGGATCCGTTCCACATTTTGGAGCCAATTATAGAAAACAACTTATATATGCTGTTAACGATAAAGCAAGCACTTTTGAAAGACCTTTCTTTTGGAATAATAGTCAATAAATATAGTTTATTTTAGCTTTAGACGTTAATTTCCAGGTGCTGTGGAATATGCAAACACTGCTCATTACTTACATAGCAATATTTATTAAAAAATATGGTTAAAGAATAAAATATGACTGAAAATAAAAAGTGACTAGAGCCTCAAAAGCGCTCACTTAACCTTGAACAGCCTATAGCAACATGGACTAGATTTCCTTGGTATAAAACTTTCGGTGAGTAATCACCCACGGCCATACAGAAACTAGGGTTCAAATATCGACCTCCCATTGACGTTAATTACCAAGTTTCGTAGAAACTTGACGAGGTTGAATTAATAATAGTTGTAAAGTTTCTCACTAGTGAAGTCACATTAATTTATTCGCATGTCTGTGATAATCATGAGACTGTCATTTCAACTAAGTAAACTGCATATGCGTTTTAAAGTTATTTTAATGTAAAATTAATCTTACGCATTGCTGCTGCTAGTATTCAGCTCAACATTCATTGAATATAAATAATTATAAACCTATATTCATTGAAGATTACCCGTCAGCCAGGTTCCTGTGACATGGGAAACGAACGGCGTAATTGTGTATTGTGTACATATTTCTTGCTCGCATGTGGGAATCGTGCTGGACGATGCCGCTTGCCGGCGGGTTTTCTCGGGGTACTCCCGTTTCCCCCGCCCTTGCATTCCAGCGCCGCTCCATTCTAAGGTTTCATTTCTGTAATGCTCGGGGATGACGGTCACCTACGGGTCCCAGCTGGAAAGACCGTCACTCGGAGGGAGTTGCCTTGCCCTGGGTGCACCCCACACACGCCATTATTATTACCCCAGCTCCATTTATCCCCGAAGTTAAACAATTGTATTTTATTTGCGCCTCTGTCCTGCTCGAACGTTTGACGTCTAATTTTTATTTTTTACCGAGGCCACTTTCTTACCGTCCAGCCATCGGTTCTATCTTTAACGTGTTTGAACCGTTTCTGAGGCTGAACACGCAGCTGGTGTTTTATGAGCTCGCCATTTGGCGGGCGGCAAGCCGGCGACAGAAAACTAAATATCCATGTTTTAAAACTGTGCTTTGCGTCACCGTCTCTCGCTTCTCAGTTACGTTTCATCACAGCGAACGTGACATTTAGAGCGAACGTTAAAACGTCCACTGGGAGGACAGCCAACAAAATATTTGATTCTACGGGGCGAAAAATATATTTAGTTGCCACAACGAATAATTTGTTCGGTAAACAAAACTTTAAAAGCAACAACATTAACTTTGCTCATCTAAAAAACTGCATACTTGAATTAACAAAATCTCTGTGATGGGCCAAAGAAATTAAGACTGGCAACAAAATATTTATTCGAATTAACTGTATATATTTTTGTTTGGCCACTCATTTGATTGCGTTCATTTAGAAAATAGACCTCAAGAGTTTGTTGGTATTTTTTATGGCGATTATGGTAGTAACAGTGTTTGGCAATGCAATAATTGATTCTTAATAATGGCGTCAATATACTAATAGCAAAAGTTCAACAGGAAACGAAAAAGTAAAGCTGTAAAACTTAAAATATTTGTTTACGCACGTTGTCCAGTATTTGAAATGCATTTATTGAAAAACATTTCTCATGTATAAGTAGCGTAGGTGATTTGGGTTCGAGTCACGGTCGGGCTTCAACATTTGTTAATATTAACCGAAACTGGAGCAAAACAGATCTTTAGTTGCACCAACCAAATCTTTCTTTGGGGCAAACAAATTAAAACAACAAAATTATTTAGTTTCAACAACAAAATATTTTACTGCCCCCATACAAATAATTAACTTGGTTGTGCCAAACAAACTTGGTATGATTCAACAAAACCTTTTCATCAATGTGCAAACCCTTTGTGGTTCAAATACTGTTCGGCAAGAGAAACCATGGGAAATTCGCGAAACACTCCTGTATCCCTCCCCCATTTATCGCTTTTTCTTTACGACGTAGCAGCTTCAAGGTCGAGCAGTTTGGACGAAACTAGTCTATTCGCGGTTTCTTCACGCTTTTTAAATAAAAACTTTGGAAAAATCACTCTATGTATGACATATTTCGTTGTTTCCTAAATATGTCATGAATCACAAGCGTTTCATACTTCTGTTAACAATAAAGAGTATATTTGTGGGAAATTGAACACCGACGTATATTTATTTTATATATTTCAATGTTTTATTTATAATTAATATGAACACAAACAGAGATAAAATAAGTGTGTTGGTAATGGCCAGTAAGAAATTGTTCTCGTGCAAAATGTTATCAAAATGAGTGCCCGACGAATGTGGTGCGTTGGTGTAATTTTCTAAGACTCGGTTACGCTTTATTTGCACGAGGCGGAGGAATAGCCTTAAATTAAGACTTAATCAGGGCTTCAGGAAAGTCAGAAGTAACTGTGAATGGGCTGTAAAAGCCGATCACACGCAAAACTAAGACTTCCCCTAGCTTCGTGTTGTCAGTAATAAGAGTTACCACGAACAGCGAAACCGCACATGACAATAGACGTGCCAGAGGGATCGATGAAGCAGTTGCGAAGAGAAAATATGTTACAGTTCTTATTGGGTTTGTCNTGACAATAGACGTGCCAGAGGGATCGATGAAGCAGTTGCGAAGAGAAAATATGTTACAGTTCTTATTGGGTTTGTCGGTGATGGAAGTATGTTAAGTTGTGAAGCGGGCTACGCTGTTCAACTGTCCACGCCCCCCACCACGCCAGCGGCTAAGCAACTCAAAGCGTGTCACACTGAAGTCGACTAAAGAACTCGATAGCAAGGTCTTTAGTTCGGTTTATTAAGCGGTATAGTCCCTATTGTTGTTAATAATTTATATGTATATTTACGGTAATTATACCNCTTTAGTTCGGTTTATTAAGCGGTATAGTCCCTATTGTTGTTAATAATTTATATGTATATTTACGGTAATTATACCAATTGAATCATGTTTCCTTTCAGAAAATCTTGCTTTGTTTCTTTATTGCTCACGTTACATCCGTGGGCATAAAAGTGAGCGCGCCCTTTAATCAGAAAGTATTTATTTACCTTGTTCGGGCGTTCTGCAGGAGGGTCTATTAAAAATAATCAGGGGCACGATCACGATAAACGTAACTACCTGCTGTAGGACTAAAGAATTTTTGACAAAAAAATGGCAAATACTATAAAAAAAATTTAAGTTTACAATCAGTCTTTTGCTTTAACCACTGTATCGGCTGCAGAAGTGAATTACTTTAAAAGCCTTACTACAGTTAATTTAATTGCAGCAAAATTCGTAGTATGTTAATGTTATGTGAATATTTCTAATTTAATGTCGTGGGGAAAATAATACGGAATTAACTCATCACTATAGTAGTTCGACATAAACACAGAAAAACATTTGTTTCCTCGACAAATTTAACTTTTAATATTATGACACCCATATCAACGAAAGTTAGGTTATATTATTTTTTGCTGTGTGGCTTTTGAAGATGATTAGACGCTTTTTCATGTAATAGGAAGTTACGCCTCTGCTACAGTTATGCGTTTGTTTATTAGACTAAATTCATCGAAGAGACGTCCTACGTTTTGAATATATGATTGGTTATACCACTGAAGTAACACTTATTTTGGCAGCTTCGGGCTGACTAATGTCTATACCGTTTCTTTTGTTAGGACTGAAGTATTTTTCAGTGAGTTCATTTATAATCAGTTTGTCATCCATAATGACCAATATACAAAATGTCAATAAACTATAAAGTACAAAAGTTGTCCTAATATCCCAGACAAACTCACGAAAATAATTCGAAAACTTACAATACGTCTTACGGTCTAAAGTAATTCCCAAAAATGTGTCCTTAGCCTTCGTAGTTGGAGCTGAAACAGAATATTATCGATACTGTTTTAAAGATGAAACTGTGGCTGGATTATGGTGCCACTGGCCAGAGATTTGCAGCCATTGTGTCATGTACTAATATAATTGAAATAAGCGTTTTCCTAATTATCTATTTTCAAAGAACGGAAAATAATGTGGGGAGTGCACCCAGGTCAAGGCTACACCCTCCGAGTGACTGTCTTTCCAGCTGGGACCCGTAGGTGACCGTCATTCCCGAGCATGACTGAAGTGAAACCCTAGAATGGAGCGGCGCTGGAATGCAAGGGCGGGGGAAACGGGAGTACCCCGAGAAAACCCGCCGGCAAGCGGCATCGTCCAGCACGATTCCCACATGCGAAAATCCGGGAGTGAACCCGCCGGGGATCGAGCCCGGATCGCCGTGGTGGGAGGCGAGCGCCCTGGCCACTACGCCACCACTGCCCCTTCGAAGAACGAACTATTTACCTCCATAGAACATTTAACGAATAAACGTCGCCTAGCGTTATAAAAAAATATTTTACGAGGAATGACTCCAAGAATGTGATGCCTCCAGGTTGATTACACTCATTAAATTGAGGCGACAGAGAAACGTAAAATGGGGATACACGTAACACGTTCCCTCAATAAGCCTCCAGTAATGAAAGTTGGCAGCATTGTTTCTTACCACAAATGGCTAAAGGACTACATGGTACGTGCATTTAGCAACTCCGGCCAGCGCTCCTATGGCGGCGATATTTATACAAACCATAGAATGCGGAAATACATGCATTCGGTAGGCACAGAAACAGCTAAAGTGAAATGTTGCTGTAAATATGGGTAAGCGGGTTGAGCTGCTGACGCAATGACGCAAGTTGAGTGCGTCATTGCGTCAGCTACTCAACCCGGGGAAACTCTTCCTGCCCGTCTGGATACTGGTCATGACTTGCTTCCTACCGACATCCATGAATGTGACGGTTCGGAAAGTCTGCAGTGTGGTATATGCTCTTTGCGCTCGGTGGGCGAGGAGGCGGGGAACAATACTGGTTTACCGTTTGTCCCCCAAATCCAAGTCCAGTCCCTCACTCGAGCGCACTGGGCCGTGTTTGTGCTAAGGGTATGCCGCCATGCTTAATTTCACGTGAAAGAAGGACTCGCCCAGTACGCGTTAGGTATGCATGATTAAAATCACTAGGTTTTTCCAATTACATTCTGTTCAGCCAGCATGGCGGATTTAAAAAAAACGCAAGTTCCCGGTGTTACCCTGCGATACAAAAGAGCCGATTTAGCTTTTTGTTTGTGGGTGATCAACGTACAGTAGAAAGAAGTGCTTCTGGTATAACCTTTTAATAGGTATCGGCCACCAGGAGGGTAGGTTTGGTGAGGCCAGCGCCGGTTCCACCGGGAACTTGTAAATATGGGTGCGTTCAGCGAGCCAAGCGCTGCTGCAGTGCTGCCAATTGGAATAAACTGCAGCTTTAGTCTATTCGCGGTTTCATCACACTTTCTGAATCCAACCTTTGAGAATTCAAATACGAGTGTTTGGTTGGTCCCGAAATATGTCACCTAATCACGCATTACAAGCATTTTATACACGTGTACCATAAAAGTACTTATTTTTGGTTAGATTTGACTTTTTCATTAAATAATATCTACAAATTATAATATTTCATTTATAATTAATATGAATAAAAACAGGGAGAAAATACGTGTGTTGGTGATGCCTAGTAACAAGTAGTTATAAACAAAGTATTATTAAACTGCAGGGTGCGCACGAATGCGGTGCGTTGTCCTTCTGGTGTAATGTTTTTTGACCTGGTTAAGCTTTGTTCGCACGAGACGGAGGAATATTCTGGAAGTAGAACTTTAGCAGGGAGTCAGGAAAGTTGGAAGTAACCGTGAATGAACTATAGCGATCATCCCGTTATTTTCAGAGGGACGTTTATTTTTTTAGTTTCTGTGGCGTGGTTTTGTGTTATTGAAAGAGGATATCTTGTAATGTATACCAAAGGAAATTTCACATTTAAAGTAATAAAAATAATAATCACGCGAGTTGGTAACACGTAGAAAAGTGTGTCGTGTTCCGCGCGACCTTCTTCATCCTGCCGTGTGAATATCTCATTTTCAATAGCAACGAACGTAATCCCATCGACAGCACAATATTTACATACTTCTGAAACCATATTTGCACTTCGTCTAAAGCGGACATGCCACGACGGAAGATTTCTTGGACGATTCCATGCAAACCTGCATGGCCGCTTGTATGGAGGGTTCTATGGAAGATTTGGCCGACCGCTGGCCGTTTTCATGGACGTTTTCGTAAATGGTCATGCTCAATTTTCGATGGAAGGTTTCTTGCAAGGTTAAAATTTTAGCCAATCAGAGAGAGGCTGGTTGACTAATGAGCGTAAGACTATTAAACACGAATAAATATAATGTAAAACATCATGAAAATGTTTACTAATTCTAAAACAGCATTGCGTAAAAATTATGGTAAACTATCGTCTTTATTTAACCCAAAAGCCTCAGTTAGAACAACAAAACGTTTAGGCTCAGTGCATAAATGCATAATGCTGAAGTCGTGAGTGAATATTGTTCCCGAACAACAGTTGCAGAAGTAAAGTCATAAAAAAAAGTCACTCGTCTTTTCTTTTGTGGCAAACAAGTTTCGTCGGATAGGTACTCCCAAAGAACCCTCCATAACTGCTAGCATGCAGGCTGGGATAGCAGGTTTCGTGGATGCTCCCTCTCGTGCTTGTGCGAAACATTTCATTGTGGCATACAGGCTTAATGTCAGTTATGTCTGTCGTCCGCTAGCAGTGGACAAGCACCGAGAATTTCCCGTAGACTAAATGTGAGGTAGAGCGATCTCGCTGGCTGCGCACAACCATTCTCCGTGCCCCAACATGTACTGCTTCCCTGCCAACACGACTACCAAAAACGGCATGGATTGGATTTGAGGCTATAACACTGTTTAATAAACAAGTGCTTTCAGATGTTTTGACACTTCCTGTAACCAATTAATAATGCAGTTTGATTAAATTCAAATTGGTAAAAGTATTTTATTGGTATAAAAGTGCTTGTAATTTAAATATCAAGATGCAAACATGCACGTTCATCACTGTTGACCATGCGACTTTGACAATTCTGTTCCTTTGGGGTAGGTCAATGTTGGGTACGTGCGCAGAAGACGAATAATCGGCCTAGCTCATCTTTAATATATGGTATTTCCCGGCTGCACGACGCTGCGTTGCAGCGGTGCGGCTGAACGACATGCTGCCACAGCGCTTTTCCCGCCCGCTGAACGTTCTCGTTGCACTAGCTTGCCTCTTTACTGCTGGAAATGTTACNTGCTGCCACAGCGCTTTTCCCGCCCGCTGAACGTTCTCGTTGCACTAGCTTGCCTCTTTACTGCTGGAAATGTTACCCAACATACACTCTATGTTGACAAGGGAATAAAAATCGAAATGTGTATTCTGTCACACTTACTTTTCCATGAAAATAATTGATGTTCTCCTACGTGCCCTTAACTGTCTTAATGGCCATTAAAACTTTTATACCAGATGAACGTTAAGATAATTATCATTTCATTGCAAGCTATAATTTAATGTGAACGAGACGGCAACAGTTTCTAGAGCAATAGGTTTTGTAGCTTTATCTTATCTTAAAAGTGGAACGAATATTGCAAGCAAACTGCAAGTTCAACAGAGCTGGCCAGTATATTCCTACCCTCATGATACTCCAAAGAGAAAAACAACTCTTATTGGATGGAATGTGCGCTACCTGTTACGTCCTTGATTTGCCAACCATCTGGTTGTACCAGAACAGAAATATTTATCTCGGTATGAATTAACTGTGTTATTTATCTGTATGACAATTTTAACAAATAAACATCGCCTACTGTTATAAAACACACCTTTCCTGAGGAATATTTCCAAGAATTTATGCACGAAGGTGTGAAATGCCTACAGGTTGACGATGCTCATTACAATTGAGGAATGTGAAACCTGGTTTTAAAAGAAAAACTATAGTACACTGTTTCAATATGACAAAAATGTCTCTTCTTCGTAAAGAGTTATTTACCAGGCTTTAAAANGAAAAACTATAGTACACTGTTTCAATATGACAAAAATGTCTCTTCTTCGTAAAGAGTTATTTACCAGGCTTTAAAAAACGTGCCTAGCGTGGTCCTGTATTTTAACCCTAAATGAATATGCTACACACATCAAAATACTGAATTCCGTAAACATTCTTAATCGCGGTCCCTAAAAGAATTGCCTTCAGCGTTCGAGTAAGGGAAAGTTAGGGTGTCGGTTTCAGATGAAGTTTAAATTGTAATAAAACGTAAACCGCCTGGTACCCTTCCCAATCAACAAAACGAAAATTCTGTCAGTAGGACGAGATCACGAAACGTTTTACGTCACANCCCTTCCCAATCAACAAAACGAAAATTCTGTCAGTAGGACGAGATCACGAAACGTTTTACGTCACATGATTAGTCACCAAGGGCTTAAAAAATAGGGGAATTTCTTATCGTGGCCTATTCGTGGTTACTTTCTACTTTCCTGTACGTTCACTGGAACAGCTTCAAGAGAATTAAAGGAGCCCTGCACCCAGTACAGAGGAAAGAGCANGAAAAACTATAGTACACTGTTTCAATATGACAAAAATGTCTCTTCTTCGTAAAGAGTTATTTACCAGGCTTTAAATAACGTGCCTAGCGTGGTCCTGTATTTTAACCCTAAATGAATATGCTACACACATCAAAATACTGAATTCCGTAAACATTCTTAATCACGGTCCCTAAAAGAATTGCCTTCAGCGATCGAGTAAGGGAAAGTAAGGGTGTCGGTTTCAGATGAAGTTTAAATTGTAATAAAACGTAAGCCGCCTGGTACCCTTCCCAATCAACAAAACGAAAATTCTGTCAGTAGGACGAGATCACGAAACGTTTTACGTCACATGATTAGTCCCCAAGGGCTTAGAAAAATAGGGGAATTTCTTATCGTGGCCTAATCGTGGTTACTTCCTACTTTCCTGTACGTTCACTGGAACAGCTTCAAGAGAATTAAAGGAGCCCTGCACCCAGTACAGAGGAAAGAGCAAACCGTAAAACAAAAGGAGCAAGAATAACCAAGTAAAACACTAGTGAGTGAAAGCGAAGTTGTGGAAGTGGCATCCTGCCAGAACGTACAGAGGTGTACAGCGTAAGAACAGACGAGGAGAAAGTGGGTAAACTGCCATATATGTCACGGTAAGAACAGACGAGGAGAAAGTGGGTAAACTGCCATATATGTCACGGTAAGAACAGACGAGGAGAAAGTGGGTAAACTGCCATATATGTCACGGTAAGAACAGACGAGGAGAAAGTGGGTAAACTGCCATATATGTCACGGTAAGAACAGACGAGGAGAAAGTGGGTAAACTGCCATATATGTCACGGTAAGAACAGACGAGGAGAAAGTGGGTAAACTGCCATATATGTCACGGTAAGAACAGACGAGGAGAAAGTGGGTAAACTGCCATATATGTCACGGTAAGAACAGACGAGGAGAAAGTGGGTAAACTGCCATATATGTCACGGTAAGAACAGACGAGGAGAAAGTGGGTAAACTGCCATATATGTCACGGTAAGAACAGACGAGGAGAAAGTGGGTAAACTGCCATATATGTCACGGTAAGAACAGACGAGGAGAAAGTGGGTAAACTGCCATATATGTCACGGTAAGAACAGACGAGGAGAAAGTGGGTAAACTGCCATATATGTCACGGTAAGAACAGACGAGGAGAAAGTGGGTAAACTGCCATATATGTCACGGTAAGAACAGACGAGGAGAAAGTGGGTAAACTGCCATATATGTCACGGTAAGAACAGACGAGGAGAAAGTGGGTAAACTGCCATATATGTCACGGTAAGAACAGACGAGGAGAAAGTGGGTAAACTGCCATATATGTCACGGTAAGAACAGACGAGGAGAAAGTGGGTAAACTGCCATATATGTCACGGTAAGAACAGACGAGGAGAAAGTGGGTAAACTGCCATATATGTCACGGTAAGAACAGACGAGGAGAAAGTGGGCAAACTGCCATATATGACACGGTAAGAACAAACGAGGAGAAAGTGGGTAAACTGCCATATATGTCACGAACGGTCTCATGGGCCCATGTTTGACACTGAAATGCAGTTATAATTTGTCTACGAGTTCTGAAAATCGTATCCTCGTATTTTCCATTTCACTTGGAAGTTTGTTTCTGAAATGTTCCATGCTCCATAGTGTGCGTAGTAAGAAGCAACTCGTAATTTTTGTTTAGCGCGTGTCTTATGAAAACGCCCTGCTTTGTTTACATTCAATAAAATTAGTGTTAACACTGATTACACTATCTTCCTTTGTCCCACTTCACAATGAAGTACATCCTACTGCTGACGAAAAGTGAGATTGTTTGTATTTTTTGCTATTGTTTTTTGTAAAGGGATAATGGAAACGATTAAGTCAATTTTAATACAAATATGATTTAGTATTTTACGAATGCTAAGAATGCTAGCACTAAAGCTCGTAACAAAATATAAATAAATGTGATAAATATTAAAATGTCTGGGTGGAAACTGAAAGGGTGAAATGAACTGACATGCAGAAATATCGAACTATAAAACCACTACTTTTGGTAAANGTTTGTTTCTGAAATGTTCCATGCTCCATAGTGTGCGTAGTAAGAAGCAACTCGTAATTTTTGTTTAGCGCGTGTGTTATGAAAACGCCCTGCTTTGTTTACATTCAATAAAGTTAGTGTTAACACTGATTACACTATCTTCCTTTGTCCCACTTCACAATGAAGTACATGCTACTGCTGACGAAAAGTGAGATTGTTTGTATTTTTTGCTATTGTTTTTTGTAAAGGGATAATGGAAACGATTAAGTCAATTTTAATACAAATATGATATAGTATTTTACGAATGCTAAGAATGCTAGCACTACAGCTCGTAACAAAATATAAATAAATGTGATAAATATTAAAATATCTGGGTGGAAACTGAAAGGGTGAAATGAACTGACATGCAGAAATATCGAACTATAAAACCACTACTTTTGGTAAANTCTGGGTGGAAACTGAAAGGGTGAAATGAACTGACATGCAGAAATATCGAACTATAAAACCACTACTTTTGGTAAATTTTTATTTCCTTTTACTACCATTGAAAAAGTGAAAAATATGTTAACAAAGTATTTAATTTCTGTCGCTTTTTACGCATGGTGATCTAGGTTGACGTGTTTATTAAATCTGAATTCTTAGTAGCATGTTAAAACATTATATTTTGATATTGATATAAAATTAATTATTTTTACATGAAGTATATACATTTATTTATATAAAAAGGAAAAACCTTGTTCCAGATTTTGTAAATATCCCTTATTTTTTCCCAGATTTCAACTTACATACGTTAATGACATACACCGGTAGTTCGTGTGGACGTTGCAAACTCCCATAGGAATAAAATGTCTGCAGTGATGTGTGGCTAGAATATTTTCTGCGAGTTTTTAACTAATTTGATGATATTTAAACCATTTAAATAAATACCGAAAAAAAACTGATTTTGACGAAAGAGTTCTTTATATAAATTTTTAATAAAAGGTCGAAAATTTTGCTGAGAAGTTTAAAGGGACAAGTGGTCGGCCTTGATTACACCACCGAAGAAACCGCAACCGCTTATTTCAAAAGCACATTTTTAACTGACTGTCTGGAAAATAATTTAAAATAGTACAATATTAATGCCCGGCATCGATGAATACATATTTTATCAATTATTGTAAAATATTGTACACTAATCAAAACTATAACTAACTATAAGTGCCTACCACTGAGATTCCTGGTTTCCATAAGAATGAAAAGTTGTAGAGAACAATTCTATGCATGATGCATGATATGCATTCCTTCGTTACAGGGGCGAATGTATGTGTGTATATTTATATATATACACACATACAATGTATGCTGCAGAAAAAGTCAAATAATTAGGAACGGAGAAGAGTTTCTTTTCTTCGTAGTTTCAGAGTCCTCCGTAACAAATATTTATGAACGCGATTTTCTAATAAAACATACTGATACTTATTATAACTTAAAGAGAAACTTCCATAACTGTAACTAAATGTTATATTTGAATTACAGCTGTTTTATTTACATCAGGTACAACACCGATGAAGATAAGTAGGTGGATGTCCATGAGAAAATAGGGCAATATTTTTTCTGGACTTCAATGAACTAGTAACTTGCTTTCAGGATGCTGTATTTGCTATAATAGGTGCATTTCGAGTGAAGTGAATTGCTGACAGGAACAGAAAGAGACTCAATAAAAATACTGAGATTTCACAAAGAGTTTCATTAAAATACCTACCTCAATTGTCAATAAACCGTTTAGAGCCGTTCATTGGTATATTAAAAAATACCGCTATGTTATAGTATTTGTAGGGTAGACAAAATTCCCTGATTCGCATACTACGCTACAAATAGGTAAACCTAACATCTAATATTATATAATGTGTAATAATATATTCATGGCTTGTCGTATTAGGAGAGAAAAAGCGACGAAGTTGACCTGTGGATGCTGCATTGAAAGAAAGTACTTCTTGGGGCAAATAATATTGTTCCCATCAACAAAATATTATGTTTAAGTAATGAAAATAAATATTTTTCTTATTTAAGGAAGTACTATAGTTAAACACGTTATATAATGGTAAACACACACTATGTTATTTCACACAAAAATAAGCAATTTGGTTGTTTGAAGCAATTAATTTGTTGCTAAGGAAGATTTTTTTTTTAAACTTTTCTGTGAAGTTATCAGAACCATTTCCGTTATTCTGAGACATAATACGCAGTCTAGTGGTAAATATTAAAGATAACCACGACACAATCAAAATTTGAATCGGAAGCTGACAATTTACTCGCCGACCTACGAGTACCACATTCATTTTTTTTTTTACCAATGTCGTAACCGCTGCACACAGGTATATTACGTTTTATTTATTTACTTTTTGCTTTCACTTNAAGAAAGTACTTCTTGGGGCAAATAATATTGTTCCCATCAACAAAATATTATGTTTAAGTAATGAAAATAAATATGTTTCTTATTTAAGGAAGTACTATAGTTAAACACGTTATATAATGGTAAACACACACTATGTTATTTCACACAAAAATAAGCAATTTGGTTGTTTGAAGCAATTAATTTGTTGCTAAGGAAGATTTTTTTTTTAAACTTTTCTGTGAAGTTATCAGAACCATTTCCGTTATTCTGAGACATAATACGCAGTCTAGTGGTAAATATTAAAGATAACCACGACACAATCAAAATTTGAATCGGAAGCTGACCATTTACTCGCCGACCTACGAGTACCACATTCATTTTTTTTTTTTACCAATGTCGTAACCGCTGCACACAGGTATATTACGTTTTATTTATTTACTTTTTGCTTTCACTTGAAATAATGTCGTCGAGATTGTTTATACCTGCATTACGCTATACTGGTAATGAAACTACAACAAATTGAGGTATTAAAAAAGCCGGATTGTTTCAGCCAGTTTTATTAAACAAACTAATTATCTTAACTTACTATAACATATATTAAACTAAATACAGCCATATGATTAATTGATGACATGCCCGTTAAATGTTCGTGTATACTAAATACATGCTGATGTTTCAACAACCAAGTGTTTAGCTCAACACGTTAATTTTTTAATACGCGATTTGGTTGAAGGTATGCGGATGATTGGAGCAAAAACAGTTTGGTTGCGTGAACAAAATATTGTTCAATGTTAACAAATACTCTCCTAGTAAGTATATTTGATACAAGGAACTAAATGTTCCACTCGGCCTGGTGATGATGACATGACCGGGTAAACACAGTCAGTAGTGCGTAGGTCATGTCACCGACGGCCCGCTGTGCTTGTTTCCTCCTGTCACGTCGTGATGCCAACTTACCGTGGCTGGAATGCTTTCCTACAGGAACATGGATAGAAAAATATTCAAGCAGATATTTTCGTACTCACCAGTTGGCAGGATGCGTTGGCAGGAACACAGCAGGCACAGTAGAGGACTCCAGTGTTGCCACCGTGCTGTGGAAGAACGCATACACTCATTAACAGATCACCGTGGTTGTTGCCAAGTTTACACAAACTAAACTGCAAGGTTTATGCTGTCATTCACAACACACACACCCACCCATATACATACACTATGCATCTTTAAACACGAGCAGCAGAACTAAGCTACGCAAGGAACGTGTAAATAAAGTAGATGGTAGGATTCAGCAGAAGATAGTTTTGTGAACAATGCTGGAGTAAAGAAGAAATGGAATGAACCAAAAGCATGTGTCCATCAGAAAAAAAATATTACAAAAGTGAATTAAAGGAAGAAAAATACGACCAAGACCACGGGGGACTTAAAAAATGAGAAGAGTATGTGGCCATTCTTCGCCTACAAAGCCAAAACAGAAGCAGCAATGCATAACCAGAGAAAATGTTGAAACTTAGAAAGTTTAAACCCCTTCATACGTATTTAATTTATAAATTTCATTAATAACGAAAAAAAGTTATTGAAAAACTTGAAAGTATACAAAATATAAACGCACTATCTTGTTTAAAGAAATCTCTTTTGGCTCACAAGTTTTTCAAAAGTCGTCAAAATTTTTCTGGAAAGAATTTTGTACTGGAATAGTTACTATGCTGCTGAATGTTCATAAAAATTGGTGCAACTATTTATGCATTCTCGCATTTTTGTGATTTTAACAGTATGCCTTGAGATATGTGGTAAACTTGAAATATACGATTTCTTGTCTGGCTGCTTATTGAAACGAGATCATGTTCAATGCATTTCCAGAGGCCCACTTTTTTTTTTTTTAATTCCTGAAGTTATAAAACGGTAAGCTTTTATGAAAAAAAAAAAAAACCAGATCACCCCTATGAAACATGTATACAAAAATTTGTCAGGGATAATCAAATCAGTACTTTCTTTTTTTTTACTACCAGCCAAAATTCTAGTGACAAATGCAAAAATTATTATATTCGGCAAAGAAAAATTACGTTATTAATTCCTGTATGATGTTCTTGTGTATAGGGGAAAGTAGTTCCATGTCTTAAAAGTTTATTTTAATGTGTCAGGTAAGCATGCTTTAATACTATAGTTATTTATTTTACTTTCCATTTGTTTAACGCTCATTACTGGAAGAATTACATAATTTTAATTTTAAACTTTTCTAATAATTTTACAGTTTCACTCTAGCAACGTACGGGTAAAGTAATCAGGAACATGGCTACGTTAATTTTTACGTTTGGTGTAGGAATACACAATGTGCATACAAACAGATCTTAATCAGGGCTTTCAAAAGTGCCCAGTTAACCGTGGACAACATATACCAACCCTTCATAACTGTGCGCGATTTTAGTCACGTGGTGTTCTGGCAACTGACAAATAATCTCGTCGAACGCAGCGAGGCGAGGTGGCAAACATGACTCGCGGACCATCTCCTGCGCCGGCGGCCCAATTTAACTGTCACAGATGCGACACTTGCCTGATAAATCAATTAGGAGCACGGGCGTCTCCACAGCAACACAGCCTCCACGAAGGCAGGAAGGGGAGGGGGAACGGGGGTTTCCAGGAAATGCTGAATCTCTCGCGACGTGCATTTGGGTTCGAGAGGCGCTGGGCGCAAGAAGCGTCAACAAACCGTCAAATGCGAAACACAGATGCCGCTCAGCTGTGCGAAAGACATCCAATCTGAGGTATAGTCCATTCACGGTTACATCCAAGTTTCCTCAAGACCTGCTAAAGTTATACTTTCTGCATATTTCTCCGCCTCATGCAAGCAGAGCTTAACTAAGTCTAGGAAGTTACACCCAAGGGACAACGCACAGCATTCTTGCGCGCTCAGTCTAATAACATTTTGCACAAGAACTATTTCTTACTAGCAATTACCAACACACTTATTTTCTCTCGGTTTTTGTTACTATAGANCTTATTTTCTCTCGGTTTTCGTTACTATACATTACAAATAAAATAAAATAATTTATAGATATAATATAAGTGAAAGCTCGAATTAAGCAATAGTATGATACTTTTATGTTAACAGAATTATAAAATGGCTTGTGATACGACGTACTTACGAAACAATCAAACACGCCATACATCGGATGATATTTTAAAGGTTTGATTCAAAAAAGTGTGAAGAAACCGCGAATATACTATATCAATTTCGTTACTTGCATTTACTTCCCATATCCCAAAAAGAAAATATTACATTCTAACGCAGACGTATGGCCATGTTTCCGACATAGTCATACCCAATTTATTTAAATTTTAACCTTCATGGTTCCCGCCTACCTACCTGGAGCTTCTTCTCATCTTTGTAACAATTACTTCTCAGTTGCTACCATCTTAACTTGGCGCTTGCCAGGCAGTGTGACTGTTAAAATATAATACGCACGTAATGACAATGACATTTTTCAAAGGTTGATTTCAAAAGTGATCAGTTTACCGTGAACAGATTATACGTGACAGTTATGATTGCTTCATATACGCACATGTTGATTCATTATCTGCGGGACTTAACTATGCAGTGCTCGAACTGATTTGCAGTAATTTTGAAATCCCGTTTTTTAAATTTAATTAATTAATTTCTTAACAAACTAGAAAACGTGCGTCCTACATACTTATGCACGAAAACAATCCACACTTCAGATTATTTGTGTAAGGTAATTTAAAGGCGCCACTGTCATTGTAAACATTATTTTTATGCCCTCCAACATGGCTGAAAAATGCTTTATCAGACTACTGAAAATGTACTAACTGAATTCATCCGAAACTATGTCAGAGGAGTGCGTTGGACTTTTTATTCTGTGTCGCTTCCAATGAAATGATAGGGTCGTCGCTTAAAGTGCCATAGTTCCAGCGGTACAACGGGAACACTGCACGTGAGTTCACAACTGTGCGCGTGGCCGTATGAGCGATATCGCTTTGCATGTGCCGACAGGCGTCGAACGACGCGCTTCATCGATTTTCGCCTCACATTCAGAAACACACCCCTCACTAAGCGGCAGCCTTAAAGCTCACAACGTTCGAGCTCTGAGAGATCCTGAAGCTCATGATTCAGTCACCACATTATGCTGAGTGCAGGATCTCGTGGTCGTGGCTCGGCATTTTACCTGCGGTAGGAGTCACCATGAGTCCATTTCCTTGATCAAAAGGCAAATTAACTGAGCTCTCGTGTGCGGCAACTTCAGTGCAACAGCATTAGCCTAAACT
>NQII01004409.1:0-13424 GCA_002778355.1 Clitarchus hookeri
TCCAAAATTGACTTGAGTAATAAGTTGTGTATATTTTCTCCCTATGCTTTGATGAGGTATCACCTGCTGAAGTTTATCAGTGGAGTTCAGTTGCACCGTGTGTATAGCAAGAGAGCATTATAAAGTGTGTGAGAGAGCGAGCAAGAGAGTAATTGTGTGAGGTACATTAATGTTTAAGAGAAGAATGTGTGTGTGAGAGAAGAATGTGAGCAAGTGCGGAAAAGGGAGTAAGTGCGGGAGCGAGCGATTGAGTGATTTATCGATTGACTGCTTGACTCTGTGGCAGAGTGAGTGAGTGACTGACTGACTGAATGACAGAATCAATGTGTAAGTGTGCAGTGAGTGGGTGAATGGATGAATGAGTGATTGACTGACTAAATGACTGAGCAGGAGGGAACATAGAGATTGAATGAGTGACCTGAGTGAGTGACTTAAATTAATAACGTAATCAAGTGACCCAGGTGAGTGACTGAGTGCATGATTGAGTGGATGAGTGAGTATGTGAGTGAAAGAGTGATTGAGTCAGTATTTGTGTGTTTGATATTAAATGAGTGTTGGTGAGCGAGTGTCTGAGTGCATGACTGTGAGTGAACGACTCAGTGCATGACTGTGTGTGAGTGGGTGTGTGTGTTTGTTTGTGTGTGTGAGTGAGTGAGTGAGTGAGTGAGTGATTGTGAATTTTAGTCAAGGTTTTCCAAGAAGAATGTTTGTGACTTCAGTAGAACCTTACCGAAACGAGACCTCACAGTTTCCAGAAATAAGGTTATTATAACAGGTCAGTCACTATACATATTTTGGGAAATATTGGAGCAATTAAGAGTGAATGAGTGAAGCGATTTGGGCAGCTCTTAACATCGAGGTCTTGAGAGCCGATGAGGGTGAAATGAGGTGAGTATGGAGCAGTGCCGGAATGAAAGGGCAGGGAAACAGGAGATCCCCAAGAAAACCCACCGACCAGTGGCATCGTCCTGCACGTTTCCCACTTGCGAAAATCCGAAGTGAACCGGCCGGGGATTGAACCCGGTTTGCCTTGGTGGGAGGCGAGCTGTCCAACCGCTCAGCCACCGTGGTCCCTGAAGCAATTTAGACACACCCCCAACCCCTATACACAATATTTGCAATGTTTGCATCAAGTCCATGTTCAATCATCTCTAGCATGAAAATAACACAATTAAGTATAAATTTCTTTCAATAGACAGACATTTTCTGAAAAAGATAACAGAAAGTGTATACTTCATCTCCCCTTGACACTCAAATGTTAAAACATCTAGTTGCTCGAGGATTCACCAAGCATTTTAAGTTAGTAATATCAACATGATTTTTGCATGGAATATTAATTTAATTCAATAGTCTGAGGTCGTCCCAATAAAATGACACCACAGAAGGGCATCTGCGACCTCTCTTGTCACCAAACAATTACATAAACTCTAAGATTGGAGAAGACGTACTTTTCGGCAAGCAAAAATTAAATTTTTGGTGGTCTCTTATGGAAAAACCAGAGGATATTTTAACGAAACATTAATTAATATTAATAAACAGATGTCTTCCGAATAGAATTACACCACAGAAAAGTATGTGTGACCCTGTTTGTCGCCAATCAATTACAAAAACAGAAACACTGGAGCCAACTTACTTTTCGCCGGACAAAAATTAAATTTTTAATGGCTTTTTGCAAGAAATTAATTTATAACAAAATATTAATGAACAGATGACTTCCGAATAAAATGATTTTACAGAAGGGTGTCTGCCAAGCGAGAGTACAACGGTAGTACAAAAGACGTGATGGTAGTCAGACGCAAGTCACGTCCTGCGGAAGGCGGAAATATTCAGACGCCTGGGGGGGGGAGAGGAGGAGGGAGGTCAGTGTTGGGTAGCTCTGTTGTTCGCTTCAGCAGGGTGTGGGGGTAGTATCTATTTGTAGATGTTCCCTACATCCAGTACAGTTCACGAAGATAAACGCAAAGTGGAGCAACCAAACAAAATAATGAATATATTTTTCTGTCAATTTTTTTCTCAAATTGTATGGTTGTGTGGATTTGTGTTTTGCTGAGACTGTACCTGTCGACTATAAAGACAACTTCACACGTTACCCATTTCCATAGCAGTTTTCATACCCATTTTCTGCTATTCTGCTCCTGTGTATGTTACAATCCAGCCCCCTCCAGAGGGGTCTGGCTCCTGATATAACAGTTTTCGTACCCATGGGCATAACCGAAATGGTGATAGAACGGGTTATCAATTTTTGCTATACCCACGAAGCTGGGACAGACAAGATGGCAGACATTCGAGTAACATCCTCAAGCCGATCGCAAGAGTCTGTTTTATGTAAAATAAGCGCAAGCAAGTGCAAGTGCGTGAGGAGGAATATGATTCTATCTGAAGTATTATGTCTTTCTCGGGTTGTTTGAAGTCGGCTGTGTTCGATTTGATGAATGAACTGACTAATGTTTTGAGCAATGAACTTTTCAGGAATGAATATTTGTGAGGAATGAATAATTTTTGAGCTAGATTATTTAAGTTATGTTTTTTGAGTTATGTTTTTTTGAGGTATGTTTGACAAATGTTTCGTTGGTCTGGTCAGATGACCTGGGTGTTTGGCCTGCACATTTGATAGTTCAGCTAGTATGCTTATTTGGAAAGATTTATTGAAAGACTGGAAGATTGACTGAGGGATTGATCAACAGATTGGATGAAAGATTAATCAAAAGATTGATTGAAAATATTGAAAAATTGATGGTTTGATGGTTTGATGGTTGAGAAGGGCATAAAAGATAAGAATATCTATCACCTGAGTTGGCCTCATACATTCCAAGTTTCAAGAGCTTAACCCTAATGGTTTGCCAACTGTATTGCCAGACAATGTAAGCATTTCCGCTGTAGTCAGCGATCGTACCACCAAAGATGAAAAGGAGATGCTGATCGCACACACACCATTACACAAATTCTTCATCTTTACATCTACATTCCAATAGCTTGCTGGTCTCAATAGGAACTCAAAATTTGAGCAGATTTTTTAATTTGGTGTGAAATACAAACATGACATCTTACCAGACTGAATGCTGGAAATGTCACGGAAGAGACAGAAATCTGTCACCTCTCACATCAGACGAAATATGACGTGACATGTAATTCGCTACATTATCTGCAGAGGAAGAAATATCACATGACCAACAACCAATCACGAGTTGTCTCCTCGTCGCTCACCCTTAGTAGGAATGGCAGTTGGAGGGTGAGGCAGAGGTACCTTCCCCCCACCCCCCTAAACGAAGGTGAAGCAGTGGTCGCCACTTGCACAGGGTTTTTCCTGGTGCCTACGTTGCTAGCCTTGGCCAACTTCTACGATTGAGCAATGTGCTTTCGGTGGTGCATTTGTGAGTGATGGGTAAGTGGGTACCCTAGTCTGGGTATAAGCAGGTGTAACGTTTAGGGGCCTGACTACCCTAGTAACGTTGGCTGAACGGACGAAGGTAGGAGTTTTCTTCGGCGGTGTTGGCGGCAGCCGAGATACTGCACGAGGTACGTGCCAGATGAGGTTCAGGTGGGTGCTCGACAAGCTGGATACAGACCCTCTCTGACATGCAGCCTCCTCTTTCTTCCAGGTATAAACCTGGTTGTCAACTGAACCGCTACTCTTCAGTACCCCAGTCTGAGCTAGCCTCAACTTGGTTGCCTTGCCTGCCCAGCCCTATGGTGTGGCATAAGGGGGGGGGATGTGGTTGACCTAATAGATAGATAGTGGGTGGTCGTGGGTGGCCAGCAAGGGGTAGACAGCCTGATGGAGAGTATAGTGCGGAGGTTAGGCAAGGTTGGAAGCCTGATCTACTGGTCTTCAGTTTGGTGGCTTGGAGAGCAGAATGTCGCTAGCAGGCCCAAATACCAAACTGGATATTAACAGCAGCAGGGCTAGGGGCTTCCACTCCCGGGGCTCCCTGGTGAGCAAAACGTCGCTAGCGGACCCAGGTATCTGCCGGAGGGGTGATAGTCCAAGAGACAACTGCTCTAGTGTTGCCTAGGAAGGTAGGCTTCCCAAGCGGCACTTTGAGACAGTTACCAATAGGAGAGAAAAGNCAACTGCTCTAGTGTTGCCTAGGAAGGTAGGCTTCCCAAGCGGCACTTTGAGACAGTTACCAATAGGAGAGAAAAGGATTGAGGTTTGGCTTGTGGCTATCCTTAGAAGAGTTCTACTAGAACTGGTGACGAAAATAAGGAATGGCGGGAGCAAGGTGTGGGAGATACAGAGTGCAGGAAGAGACAGTTCAAACAAGTCAGATTTATGCCTGTCTTATTTATTGCTCAATCAAACACACACAAACCAGCCTGTACCCTGACTGNCAACTGCTCTAGTGTTGCCTAGGAAGGTAGGCTTCCCAAGCGGCACTTTGAGACAGTTACCAATAGGAGAGAAAATGATTGAGGTTTGGCTTGTGGCTATCCTTAGAAGAGTTCTACTAGAACTGGTGACGAAAATAGGGAATGGCGGGAGCAAGGTGTGGGAGATACAGAGTGCAGGAAGAGACATTTCAAACAAGTCAGATTTATGCCTGTCTTATTTATTGCTCAATCAAACACACACAAACCAGCCTGTACCCTGACTGNTTCAAACAAGTCAGATTTATGCCTGTCTTATTTATTGCTCAATCAAACACACACAAACCAGCCTGTACCCTGACTGAGGCCTGAAGGGCCAATCCTAGGTTGCCAACTGGTTAATTACCTAGTCTCGGAATAAGCGGCAGCGCGGGGGGTGAGGCCAACCCCCAAGTCAGCAGTACTTGTATTCGTGAAAGCTGTAGGTGAGCTACAAGGTAGCTGGAAGTGCGGTGGCTTCTGTATGCTGGCGGGCAGCATGATGTGTAGAGAAGAACTTTCAACTGGACTGCAAAAGAGGTGGCGACTTGAAAAAGTCTGTGGTTGCTCGGACAGCGTGACGTTCTGCTGCTAGACTGGCGCGAAGCAGCTTCAAACTGAAGACTACGAGTCCTATTTATACTCAGTGCACAGGGCCATTGCGGGGGTTACGAGGTGTAGAGAGAGAGACGCGAAGGAGAGAAGAAAGTAAAAGAGAGCAGTGGCTGCTTCCCCTCATGTGCTAGGTGTTGGAGGGGTGAGAGCAGCGACATGTTGTGAAGCGAGTTGCAGCGCAGCAGGCGGCAACAGCTGGCGCGCCATCCTTGTCTTGGAAGGCGCCCTGTGGCTTGTGTAACAGCTCTTCTTAGGAGGGGGCCGCGGCTGTGGCGGGGCTAGATGAGAGAATGACGTCGCTCGTGGCGCGTCACACTTAGTTGTAATTGTGTGTAATACAAAGAACGTGCTTTAGTAAAGCACTGAAATATACCACGAGAAATGCACACTTTGGTCTGAAATTCACATTTAGCACACAGTTTTCATGACTGCAATCGTGAAAGCCTAAAGGGCAGTTCTCTTTTCATCACAAGATACATCTTGAAACCGTAAAATCTATGTGTCTTACAATAGATTTGTGAACTTCACGAAAACAGGAATCATCCATATCTGTAACAAATCACTACCTTACTAGTGACTTTGAAATGAAAAATCACACACTGGAATGTACCCACTTTCCTGGTCAACATACAGGTTCAGCTATTTACCATAAGTTGTGTCAGCTGACATCCAACTTGGGTATTAGTCTACCCCTGACACAGTTAGCGACAATGCCAGAAACATGAGTAGTGCTCTAACTGGGAAACCTGTACAACATCTGAGCTGTGTTGCTCGTAATTTACAGCTTGCAGTTAGTGATGCTGTTGCAGAAGTTGGAAACATGTAGATCAATAGTAGGCCATTACAAACATAGCCCAAAGCCAAGAGAGAGACTACAATCACTCCAGAAAAACTGACTTTACCAGAGCATTCTCTGATTCAGCTGGTGGACACATGGTGGAATAGTACGTATCTAATGCATGAGCAAGAAGAAGCAGTGTGTGCTGATTTGCCGAACTGTGGCAAAGAATGTTTGACAGCACAGGAATGGAACTTAATTGCAGGCTACCTAACAATTTTGCAACCTGTTTTCTTGGCTACTAAAGAACTGTGCAGAGACAATGTACCAACTCTTTCACTAGTTCAGCCAATTCTTTACAGTATTGAAGGATCCTTGAAAAATGTTATAAGCTCAAAACTGGAGAACGAGGAAATTGCATAATATTAGCACGAGCATTACTAAAATCATTAACTGCTCGATTTCATTATATAAGTGATTCTCGCACACATCTAATAGCTACTGCCTTGTATTCAGGATTTGAATATTTCATAATGGAAAATCATGAAGAGCTTCTAGCAAAACGTTTATTAATTGAAGAATAAAAAAAAATGTCCCTCTCCAGTAACAACTGCTTCAGGAAAGACCAAATCATAGAAGAAAATAGTGCACCATCAACTTCAACAAGTAACTANAAATAGTGCACCATCAACTTCAACAAGTAACTATCTCTGGAGCATGTTTGATTTGAAATCCAAACAAATGCAGCCTGCAGAAGAAAAGGATTCTGTTAATAAAGAGGCAGGAAACCTCTTTCTGATATGTTAAATTGTACACATTCTATAAATGTTTTATGCAAGCTGCTTGTATTATTTCTGTACTGGTTTCATGTAGACAGCAGTTTTGGAAAACCATATGATGCAAGCTCAGTAATTTTTTCTTCCAGGTTCATGATTTTCTTAAAAGTGCAGTAATTGATCGAGATGGAGATCCACTTGAGTGGTGGAAATCGTGCAGAAACTACCCTTGTCTTGCTGAGCTAGCAATGCACTATTTAGCATTCCAGCTACTTCAATGACCAATGAGGGGCTGTTTTCAAAACAGGACTTGCCATTTCCGCATGATGCCAGAACTTGCCCTCAAGCCTTGCAGAGAAACTTGTTTTCCTACTTGATAATTTGTGAATTATTATTTTGTTGATATCTTTAAATGACATAATAATGTGTATTTAAAATATTTGTGACTGTGACCTTAAAATATTTCTTATTATTGTTATGCTTTCCTTGGAACTATTGGAAAAATGTATCTGTAATAGGTTTTCATAGTGTTTCATCGGCTAATACCATAATCTGCATTTAAAGATGGCATAAACGAATCAAAATTTTTGCTGCATTGCATTGCATTAGTTTACAAGTTTCTTTTGACAGTTCCTTTATAATTAATTACACCTACCATGTTAATAGCTCACTACACCAATGGAATAGTTTTGGTGTGACAATTGAAACATTTTATTTTTAATAAAATGTTTATTTGCTATCAGTAGCAGGTTACAACAAAATATTTGCATGTGATGTTACTGTAGAGAATAAAAAAATAACTGCATTGTATTGCATTAGTTTAAGAATTTGTTTTACTGTATTATTTTTAAACATCTACTGTACAATAAATTGTATTAGAAATATTTATGGTTAAATGGGCCATAAAATACTTGACCTCAATGTAACAACATTTTTGTTGTAATTTTAATTATCACATTTTTATTTCCAAGTATTTATTGTTGGTGATTTAAGAACTACTTTTGGATTCTTATCAGCAAAGTGCAAATACTTAATCTCAACTTGTTTACATAAAAAACTACTCGCAAATAATTAAGACTCGACTCAACTCTAACTTATCATAAAATTCGACTGGACTCTACTTAAAAATTTGCATACTCATCCATCTCTAGTTATATTATGTCCTGTCTGAAATTTAATTGCAATAATTAGATGTGTAGGCCTAATGTCTGAGACACATATTTTCTGTTAAATATTACATTCCTTTAATATAACTTAATGAAAATGTTATGGAGTTATATACATTGTAGTGAAGGTATACATTTGTCATTTATTTGAAATACTTTTGTGGTTTTGCATTTGCAATTAATTCATATTTTATCAGTCAGGTACCCGCCTAAACACTACATTTCTACATATTTATTGGCTTTGCCTCGTGTAAATACCTTGCAAATTCACATACACACAAAATGCTTGCCTGTCAAAATTTTTTTGCCAAAGATGTATTTTGTCATAAATGTATAGGTTATTTCAGCAATAAGGACTTTGCAGCCAGCTTCAATAACTGTGATACTATAAATCTTCTAATTTTTATTTACTAAGTATTACAAAAGTAAATACTGTATAACACTTAATGGGATTATCTAAACACAATGTGTGAAGTAGTATTGTCAATTTCTTAAGTAGCTGCAATTTTCCTTTAGTTTACTTTTCAGTTATGGGAAGTTAAGAGACCTTAGTGTACTTAAGTACCTAAGGCAGTTGGTGTAACAGTTCACATCCTAGGTGCCACTTATTGATGGATTAAGTAACGCTTAAGCATTAGGGGTTGTTGGTGAAACTGGTCATTAATGTATTAAATTGTATTTAATTTCACTGTTTTTGTTTGCTTCACAATTTATGTAGTTATATATTCAGAAAAAAATATTTTTCAGGTATTAATGCAAAAACTGTGCATGGTGTGTGTGTTACATAGACTAACGGAAATTATATGGTGGTTTCATTCCTAGGAAGCATTGATAGTTATAAATAATCACTTTTGTGACTATGCCAGACAAACAAGATTTATTGGCGAAGTCATTGGGTCTATCACCGAACGCTGGATGATTTTAGGAGTTGCTGCATTCAAAAGTGCAAAGGATTTTATATCATTTATAGGATTGGATAAACCACCAGTTGAACACAGCATGGTTGACGTAAATGGTTTGTATATATTTTTTTTTTTTACACATTTTAGTTATAAACTGTTGTAGTTATTATTTGAATGTTGAGGACAGTTACTTGAAACAGTAATTTTTTTCAGACTTAAAAAATGTATATTAACTTTTAAAATGTATATTACTTTTATATCAGTTTTAAAAGTGATTTCAATTCCTGTATTTTTGCATAAAGTTTAATTTTTTGGTCTGACAAGTGCTTAGAATAAATTATTTATTAACACTTAACAGTTAATGTAACAGTTCTAATTTTTTTTTGCTCTTATAATTTTTTTTATGGGCATATGGTAAGAAAATAGGAAAACTTTAAATAGAGGTTTTAGGATTTGTCCTTATAGTAGGTAACAAGAAATGCTGTTCTTCGTTATCTTTTTAAATAGCCAATATTTTCTTAAATGTAATGATTACTTAATGCTCTAACAACAGCTAAATACCATTCAATATGGCATGTCTTTTGCTATGTTTTTATTGGCAGTGGATGCATGAAAATCAGTAGTTTTATATGAAGAGAAGTTGCTGTGTGAATATTGTTACTGCAAGCATAGTGTAAGCAAGTTAATACTTGCGTTATTGAGTTAGTTTTCTTAATGAGCCAAAACTTGTAAATCTTCAAAAAAATTAATGCTGCTTTTCAGGTTAGAACTATATTCATGAAATAACTTAGAATTGAGTTTATGTGTTTATATTTTCAACAGCCTTATATCTTGCCTGCATTTTAATTTTGTGATATGCATTGCTTTATTTGGTATGCAATTATTCTGTTAAGATCCGTTTTTTTTAAATATAACATTTTTAACGTGATAAAAAAGTTACTTGTGTGTGCATCAGTGAAACTTCGTTAATTTTAGAACCTTGTTAATACAAAGTTGCCTCCTTCCCCCATAGAATTTGTGTGCTTAATAAACATTTTTAAAATTTGTATTACAATGTAACTTCAAGTTCACTGGGAAAAAGAAGTCGTGCTTGTGATAAGATTGTTGTATTTTCCAATTTGTAGAATCAATGTCAACGTTTCAATTTTTTGAGAGTTTTTATAATTATCTCAAAGACCTGTTAATATAAACCTCATTATTAACAAGAAGTTACTGATAACTAATGAGCCTACTTTCCTGTACATGTGTGCAAATAAATATTAGTGAAGTTCTTTAAAGCTTAGATGGTAGCTAGCCATTGACAGCAATATCATTAGGGATGAAACCTGAAACATGTGAAACAGTACAAAGACTATTGAAATACAGGAGTGACTTACCTGGGATTCAAATTCAGAAAGACTTGTAAAATTAAGCTAGCTTGCAATCAACTGCATCACGGAGGTAGGATTCGGAGCAGCATCTTCGAATGTAATCAGTCTAATGTTTTGAATGATAGGGTTCACTAACCTGAAATATTTACTCGGCCATCATTTAGAAAATAAGTGTCTGAGCCACTAAAACACACAAGTTTAAATGGCGTACAAGTACTTGTGCGAAACATTTGATGGAAATCGGTTGATTGGTCTCCAAGATATGGCACAAAAATGTTATTTTCTTAAATGGGGATATCTTACAAAATTGCTTAAAAAGAAGCTTTGTACACAACATTTGTAATATATAATGTCAGTATAAAAAGTTTGATTGAAATTTTAAATTGTTAAATAGATATGGCAAACGTACAAAAATATTCATATGGCTGCCATTTTTAAAATCATTGTCTGACCCTATTTAAATTAAGTGTGCAACATGTTGTGGAAATTAATTGAATTATTCCACAAATATGATGAAATGTTCAGTTTACTCACCTGGCAATACTTGGCAATAAAAACCAGCCAAAAGGGGATCTCTAAATTAATTTAGCCTACCACAGTACAAATTCTTTGTCAAATTTGAGAGAAATTGTTTCCAGAGTTATAGCATAAATACTATATTATTTCATGTGGGGCTATCTCACAAAATAGCGGATATATAAGGCTTTGCATAGACAATTTTGATGGATAAAACTGACACTGCCAGCATACAAAGTACAGTTGTTATTTGTTTCGCAATTTTGTAGATAAAAAATTTGGAGCTAAAATGTATATATGGCCGACATTTTGAAAATATTTTTGTCTGAACCTCTCAAATTTTATCAGTTTACATAGTCTGCCATAGTGATAATTGTTTGCCAAATTTGGTAGAAATCGGTTTTTTTTGGAAAGCACATACTTTTAATTTGTTAAGTGGTACTGTTTTACAAAATGGCAGAAAATGATTTTGTGTGCACACATTTTATTGTTGTAATATATACAGTCTCCATACAAAGTTTAATTGTAATTAATTACCTGGTTTTCACGAAATAACTTACAAAACTAAAATAGCTATATGGCCGCCATTTTGAAAATAAGTGTCTGACATACCTAAAACATATCAGTTCAGTACATTACCCACTACCGTACTACTTGTTTGCCATATTTGGTAGGAATCGGTCAATTGTTTCCCGAGATATGACATAAAAACTTTATTTAGTCGTGTGGCATTATCTTAAATAATGGAGGACAAAAGAGTTCCTGCATAGTCACATTTGATGTTTGTTATATATACTCCCATCATACAAAGTTAAGTTGGAATTGATTAAATAGTTTTGAAGATATAGCATACTATGCTAAAACAGCTGGCTGACTGCGATTTTGAAAATAGGTGTCTGTTATACTTGAAACATATATGTACATATCAACTGCGGCGGTACTACTTGACCGCCAAATTTGTTAGGACTCTGTCAATTGTTTCCCAAGAAATTACGCAAAAACTTTATTAATTTATGTAGCGCTATCTTACAAAATGTTGGACCATAGTTGTTTTTTGGCTTATTTGATGCTTGTAATAGATACTGTCAGCTTAAAAAATTGGGCAACTCTAATAACAAGTTTTGGGCAATGAATATACTCATAAAGAAACTGAAATTAATTGGTCTGTTTTGGCTATTAGGGCAGTCAGTCCAAATATTGTTTGTCTCACCTGAAAGTAATTTGTATGCTTTCAGATAATTCATACCATACAGCCTACAGTAAACAACATGGTTGTATGCTTGTGTATTTCATTTGGTTTTATGCTATTTACATTTTTCTCACCCATTTATGTCACAGTAAATCTTAGCCATTGTGGGTGTGTGGCTGTGTTCTTTGGCTCCAGGTATCTCTCTTTGAGCTGTGTCTCCACTACAGTAATAAACACATGCCTATTTCTAAATTGGTGCTATTAATCTTCTTCCTTACATTTCAAACCTTTCCTAGTTTGTTGTAGATTTTCAGCCTAATACAAAATCATAATCGTACTATTCCATTTATAACATTTTTGCTTACTAATTATTTTTTGTTATTTTTAACAAGTATTTTTTGTCCTCGTGGCAGTGTTGTAGGAGTTCATGGCACTTGGAGATAATGGGTTCAGCTTATCCATAAGACATGAGTGTTCATCGCTATCTATGTTATTCAAAGTGGAGGTATTTGTTTCCTCCTTATTTACTGTATTATTATGAGTATATTGGTGCACGTTGAGTGTGTAAAAGAAATAGAATCTTCTTTGAGCAACTGAATTTATTATTTTTAATGTTGGGTAGATAAAAAAAATAGCAGCACAGTATTACTGTGTTTGTATGGTAGTATGTATGTATGAATAGTAAATTTAACTTTAGAGAAGTTCACAATTTTTTTGTGCCTGTCATAGGTCAGAATCGCTCGCAGATAGTATTTTGTACAAATCTCCTCATGGCCGTTATGAAGCGGTGTTCTTGGCCGGATGACCCGGACAGGGCAGTTCGAGGGGGTTTTGTTGTCTCAAAGACTGAATCGGGGAACCCAGTGTGTCGCAACCCAGCAGCGCCACACGTGATCCCCTTGCTTCCACATCTGCTGTCTCTGTTGAAAGTTTTTAATGCCATGTGGACACCTGAGGCCACAGCAATGTTTTCAGAGGTGAGTTTAAGTTAACACTGTGTGTAGAAAATTAATTAACTATTAAGCTGTAGGCTGCCTTTTCAGCAATCTTAAAAACCTGATTAGTGTCTATTTTTTTTTCAATTTTGCATCCTCTTAGCATACATAAAATTAACATTGCTATGAAGCCAGTGACCATAAACATAGTACTAACAAGTAAATTCTTACTCTTAAATGCATAAAAAACAGGGAATAAAATAATTCAGTGATCACAAATTTAAATGGTACATATATATATATATATATATATATATATGGTTGCGAAAGGAGCTTGACTACCAATGCAGGGAAGACTGACGTTAACTCTGCAGTTTACTGTTGAAGAAATACAGACGCACTTTTACGTAGTGAAAGACCTGAGGGAGGAACTAATCCTAGGAATGCCCTGGCTGATAGAACAACGAGCTACCATCAACTGCCACCAAGGTAGATTATATTTGGGCACTACCAAGAGAAGGCCCATAATCTGTCAGCAATTTGTCAAGCCCCGACTGCACCCATGAGTCAATATAGATAACGTGCAGTTACTGCAGGAGAAACCAAGTCGGGAGGTTGAAGACGAACAGCGAGGGAATGTAACGAAACGCTGCCGATATGCCAAGCGCTATGCCCGACGCGGCACTACAAACACTGCAGACTTCACGGTCCCAGCAAGCCCCGCCGCACCTCTTAAGCAAGCTCTCTCCAATACCATACCACCGCTGTCTCCAGAGCCACGACGGCTGCATTCGCCTGCACCACCGCCAACCAGGGGGAGGAGAGAGTTC
>NQII01004409.1:13567-26776 GCA_002778355.1 Clitarchus hookeri
TCCAGCACCTTCACCGGCCACCGCACCAGCCGCTGCAGTGTCTGCCGCTCACCTTCCAAAAGGGGAAGTGCTCGCTCGCCACCCCTCCAGCCAGCCAACTTTCGTACCGCGGTTTGCTGACCCCCAGCCCACTGACATAGTGCCGCCTACATCACCAGCCTCGCCTCGCTACATGCCGCCGCAGCATAGAGTGCAGCCTTGGCGGGCCAGCCGCACGAGCATCGAAGGGAGGCCCAGGCATTATAAGGAGATGCCATGGCGCCACCCTCCCACCTTCAGCTGGCCAGCGCAGAAGAAAGACTGTTTGAGTGTTCGCACCCCTCACCTGCTTAGAGCCAGCCAACAGACTCTGTGTGTGTCGCGGTCCAGGCAGCGCACACCCGCTGAGAGTCTTCCCCTCGCCATGTGAAGTGCCCCGACCATGAGTGTGCATGTGAGAATAGTTTAGTTACCATAGATAAGTGTACGTGTTAGTCAGTTTATTCTAGAGTAGGGAGTGCGTACAGAAGCAAAACCCCCTTTTCAAGTTATTTAAAGCAGAGTACCGCCTAGCAAAGTGTGTGCCATGTCGAGAAAACCTGCAAGCTAAGGAAACAGCTGGTCATGTATTGTGCTCAACCAACTAGGAATGCACAGCTTGTCTGTTCAGCTGATTTCTGTAATGATGCCATAGACCCTTATAATAGCAATGCTTCCACAAAGTGCATTGGCTCATGAAGGATGTAAGTACTATGTTGTTTCTGCTTTCTTTTGTTTATGTGTTTTGCGTGGAGTTTTGCACTTGTGTTTGTTATGTAGCTTAACTGCAATTTGATAATCGAGGCCATGAGCCAGAAGTTAACCAGTAAAGTTAAAGCATACGTAACGTAGCAGACCAGCCAAGGAAGTAATGTACTCTAGACGCCTAGACGAAAGTATGCCTGGAAGCCAAGTTAGTAATCCTGTGCCAACTAGTATTTTTGATGCCAACTATACTTGTATACTTCTTCTTTTGTACTATTTGTACAACCACCACATTTGTACTTCTTTTGCACAAGCACTTTTGTACCACCTTGTACTACTATTGTTCCTTTCTTTGTACTTTGCTATGTATAGTAAAGTACCTCATGCTAAGATGATTTAGCTCACTCTTAGTTCTTTTTCATTACTAGTGTTTAGTAATGCGCCCAACACTTGAATGGCCAGACCATTCCAACCGATATTTTTGTTCACATGTAGTTTTGTACAACCACACACTGTTTAAAATTTTCACGTGTCTTAAACTGCATTTTTCACCAACGTTTATGCTTGCTTTTATTATTGTGTACCTTTTTTACCTAAATCTTGTTTAACCTTGTTAGATTGCCTCACGTGCACAGTGCACCTGTTTACGTATATTCACGTTGAATCATATGGTTTTATTCTTTGTTTACCTTTGTGTAACTTACTTTGCTTTTCAGTTTGCTGTTTGTCAATTTGATTTCATGTACTGTGTAAACTTTTACAACTAGTGTCGTGTTACTTGAATCTTATAAACCATGTGTAATAATTTTTTTTCTTTAACGGGAGCCAATACTGTAAAGCAAGACTAAACTTTACATGGACACTTTCCTCAAGATAAAATATTGAATGGCTCCTTCCTAACTGTTATTGTGTATTTTGAAGTGTAACCAGCTGAATTTCGTATCCTGTAGCAGCTTCTATTTTCGATATTACCAGGATTTGACAACCAAAAGACAATTTTCTCACTGCACACTTTTCTCACTAGTTTGAGATTTGCACCAGTTAATTTATTTTATCTATGTGCGCCATTAGATAACTTAGTTAAGTTCCGCATTGAACTTAGCTACACCCTTAAGGCTAGGATTCAATGTAATTCTAATCTCATACTTATATTTTACATTTTCACTAGCTTTGCAACGGGTTGTGAAATAACTTATCAACAAGCTTATCCCACTTAAAGCTTTCAAATTAATCAACTAGGATAATTTGTACATAACCAGGCCTTCAGTCTAAACTGTACCACAGTCCCATACCCGAGGGTAGGGATTAGGATCCTTCAGATTTGCACCTGTTAAGCATATGCTATTGGTCATGCTAACCATTTTCACTCCTACACCCTTTGCTTATACCGGCCACATGGGTTAAGCGTGGGTGAGTGAGTGAGAGAGTGAGAGAGCGGGAGAGTGAGTGAGTGTGAGAGAGTGTGCATGGGAGTGTGTGAGAGAGAGAGTGTGTGTGTGAGTGGGTGTGTGTGTGTGTGTGTGTGAGAGAGAAAGAGAGAGAGAGAGTGTGTGTGCGTGTGTGTGCGCACCCCGCCACCGTTCTAGTTCGCCATCAAGAGTCTAGACGCCTTCGAGAGGATATTTATTCTTCGCACCTGTGGCTCCAGCCAACGGAAAGGGGGAAGTTTGACATGCCAGGAGCGAAGTAATTTTCTCATCTAGCCTCGCCACAGCCGCGGCCCTCTCCTAAGAAGAGCCGTTACGCCATGTACGCCACAGGATGCCTTCAGGCCAGGGTGACTTGCTTGACTGTTGCCGCCTCCTGCGCTGCAACCCGCTTCGCATCACGTCGCTGCTCTCACCCCTTCAGTGCCTGGCGCATGAGGGGAAGTAGCCACCACACTTAGTTTCTCTTTTCTCTCATTTGCGTCTCTCCTTCCGCACCCTGCAACCCCTGCGCTGGCCCTGTGAGCCGAGTATAAAGAGGACCCGCAGTCCTCAGAGTTCAAGGCTGTCTCGCACCAGTTCTGTAGCATGCCGTTACTCTGGCCGAGAGCCACCAGACATCACGTCTCGTCTTTACAGAACGTCACGCTGCCCTAGCAGTAACCGACTTCAAGTCGTCACTGCCTTTCGCAGTCCAGTCGAAGAGTTCTACTTTGCACAACACTGCCTCACTGCTCGCCAGCATGCCGAAGACGCCACACTTCCTGCTACCTTGTAGCTTACCTACAGCTTTCATGAGTACGTGTACCTCTGACTTGGGCCCCCCCTCCCCCCTCATTCTGCACTGCAGTATCTTCAGAGAGTAAGTAATTAACCAGTTGCCAACTTATGATTGGCCCTTCAGGCCTCAGTCAGAGTACAGGCTGGTTTTTGTGTGTGTGATTGAGCAATCAATAAAGCAGGCATAAATCTGACTTACCATTCCCTATTTTCGTCACCAGTCCTGGTAAGACTCTTATAAGGATAGCCGCGAGCCAAACATCAATTTTTTTCTCTCCTATTAGTAACTGTCTCAAAGTGTAGCTTAGGAAACCTGCCTTCCTGGGCCTCACTAGAGCAGTTTTCTCTTGGACCATCGCCCTTGTAGCAGATACGTGGGTCTGCTAGCAATGTTTCGCTCGCCAGATCACCTGTTTGGACACGATAGGTCAACCCTAAAGGAGCCCCCACTCTCCATGACACCTGGGTTTGCTAGCGACTTTTCGCTCGCCAGGGAGCCCCGGGAGTGGAAGCCCTTTGCCCTGCTGCTGTAACATCCAGTTTGGTACTTGGGCCCGCTAACGACGTTCCGCTCTCCAAGCCACCGAGCTAAAGACCGGTAGATCAGGCTTCCAACCTTGCCTAACCTCCGCATCAGGCTCTGTTTACCCCTTACTGGCCACCCACGGCCACCCACTATCTATCTATTAGGTCAACCACACCCTCTCTTATGCCTCACCATAGGGCTGGGGTTGCAAGACAGCCAAGTTGGGGTTAACTCAGACTGGGGTACTGAAGAGTAGCGGTTCAGTTGACAACCAGGTTTATACCTGGAAGAAAGAGGAGGCTGCATGTCAGAGAGGGTCTGTATCCAGCTTGTCGAGCTCCACCTGAACCTCATCTGGCCCGTACCTCGTGCAGTATCTCAGCTGCCGCCAACTCCGCCGAAGAAAACTCCTACCTTCGTCCGTTCAGCCAACGTTACTAGGGTAGTCAGGCCCCTAAACGTTACAACTGCTTATACCCAGACTAGGGTACCCACTTACCCATCACTCACAAATGCACCACCGAAAGCACATTGCTCAATCGTAGAAGTTGGCCAAGGCTAGCAACGTAGGCACCAGGAAAAACCCTGTGCAAGTGGCGACCACTGCTTCACCTTCGTTTAGGGGGGTGGGGGGAAGGTACCTCTGCCTCACCCTCCAACTGCCATTCCTACTAAGGGTGAGCGACGAGGAGACAACTCGTGATTGGTTGTTGGTCATGTGATATTTCTTCCTCTGCAGATAATGTAGCGAATTACATGTCACGTCATATTTCGTCTGATGTGAGAGGTGACAGATTTCTGTCTCTTCCGTGACATTTCCAGCATTCAGTCTGGTAAGATGTCATGTTTGTATTTCACACCAAATTAAAAAATCTGCTCAAATTTTGAGTTCCTATTGAGATCAGCAAGCTATTGGAATGTAGATGTAAAGATGAAGAATTTGTGTAATGGTGTGTGTGCGATCAGCATCTCCTTTTCATCTTTGGTGGTACGATAGCTGACTACAGCGGAAATGCTTACATTGTCTGGCAATACAGTTGGCAAACCATTAGGGTTAAGCTCTTGAAACTTGGAATGTATGAGGCCAACTCAGGTGATAGATATTCTTATCTTTTATGCCCTTCTCAACCATCAAACCATCAAACCATCAATTTTTCAATATTTTCAATCAATCTTTTGATTAATCTTTCATCCAATCAGNTATTCTTATCTTTTATGCCCTTCTCAACCATCAAACCATCAAACCATCAATTTTTCAATATTTTCAATCAATCTTTCGATTAATCTTTCATCCAATCTGNTTTTTCAATATTTTCAATCAATCTTTTGATTAATCTTTCATCCAATCAGTTGATCAATCCCTCAGTCAATCTTCCAGTCTTTCAATAAATCTTTCCAAATAAGCATACTAGCTGAACTATAAAATGTGCAGGCCAAACACCCAGGTCATCTGACCAGACCAACGAAACATTTGTCAAACATACCTCAAAAAAACATAACTCAAAAAACATAACTTAAATAATCTAGCTCAAAAATTATTCATTCCTCACAAATATTCATTCCTGAAAAGTTCATTGCTCAAAACATTAGTCAGTTCATTCATCAAATCGAACACAGCCGACTTCAAACAACCCGAGAAAGACATAATACTTCAGATAGAATCATATTCCTCCTCACGCACTTGCACTTGCTTGCGCTTATTTTACATAAAACAGACTCTTGCGATCGGCTTGAGGATGTTACTCGAATTTCTGCCATCTTGTCTGTCCCAGCTTCGTGGGTATAGCAAAAATTGATAACCCGTTCTATCACCATTTCGGTTATGCCCATGGGTACGAAAACTGTTATATCAGGAGCCAGACCCCTCTGGAGGGGGCTGGATTGTAACATACACAGGAGCAGAATAGCAGAAAATGGGTATGAAAACTGCTATGGAAATGGGTAACGTGTGAAGTTGTCTTTATAGTCGACAGGTACAGTCTCAGCAAAACACAAATCCACACAACCATACAATTTGAGAAAAAAATTGACAGAAAAATATATTCATTATTTTGTTTGGTTGCTCCACTTTGCGTTTATCTTCGTGAACTGTACTGGATGTAGGGAACATCTACAAATAGATACTACCCCCACACCCTGCTGAAGCGAACAACAGAGCTACCCAACACTGACCTCCCTCCTCCTCTCCCCCCCCCAGGCGTCTGAATATTTCCGCCTTCCGCAGGACGTGACTTGCGTCTGACTACCATCACGTCTTTTGTACTACCGTTGTACTCTCGCTTGGCAGACACCCTTCTGTAAAATCATTTTATTCGGAAGTCATCTGTTCATTAATATTTTGTTATAAATTAATTTCTTGCAAAAAGCCATTAAAAATTTNTCATTTTATTCGGAAGTCATCTGTTCATTAATATTTTGTTATAAATTAATTTCTTGCAAAAAGCCATTAAAAATTTTATTTTTGTCCAGCGAAAAGTAAGTTGGCTCCAGTGTTTCTGTTTTTGTAATTGATTGGCGACAAACAGGGTCACACATACTTTTCTGTGGTGTAATTCTATTCGGAAGACATCTGTTTATTAATATTAATTAATGTTTCGTTANGGGTCACACATACTTTTCTGTGGTGTAATTCTATTCGGAAGACATCTGTTTATTAATATTAATTAATGTTTCGTTAAAATATCCTCTGGTTTTTCCATAAGAGACCACCAAAAATTTAATTTTTGCTTGCCGAAAAGTACGTCTTCTCCAATCTTAGAGTTTATGTAATTGTTTGGTGACAAGAGAGGTCGCAGATGCCCTTCTGTGGTGTCATTTTATTGGGACGACCTCAGACTATTGAATTAAATTAATATTCCATGCAAAAATCATGTTGATATTACTAACTTAAAATGCTTGGTGAATCCTCGAGCAACTAGATGTTTTAACATTTGAGTGTCAAGGGGAGATGAAGTATACACTTTCTGTTATCTTTTTCAGAAAATGTCTGTCTATTGAAAGAAATTTATACTTAATTGTGTTATTTTCATGCTAGAGATGATTGAACATGGACTTGATGCAAACATTGCAAATATTGTGTATAGGGGTTGGGGGTGTGTCTAAATTGCTTCAGGGACCACGGTGGCTGAGCGGTTGGACAGCTCGCCTCCCACCAAGGCAAACCGGGTTCAATCCCCGGCCGGTTCACTTCGGATTTTCGCAAGTGGGAAACGTGCAGGACGATGCCACTGGTCGGTGGGTTTTCTTGGGGATCTCCTGTTTCCCTGCCCTTTCATTCCGGCACTGCTCCATACTCACCTCATTTCACCCTCATCGGCTCTCAAGACCTCGATGTTAAGAGCTGCCCAAATCGCTTCACTCATTCACTCTTAATTGCTCCAATATTTCCCAAAATATGTATAGTGACTGACCTGTTATAATAACCTTATTTCTGGAAACTGTGAGGGCTCGTTTCGGTAAGGTTCTACTGAAGTCACAAACATTCTTCTTGGAAAACCTTGACTAAAATTCACAATCACTCACTCACTCACTCACTCACTCACACACACAAACAAACACACACACCCACTCACACACAGTCATGCACTGAGTCGTTCACTCACAGTCATGCACTCAGACACTCGCTCACCAACACTCATTTAATATCAAACACACAAATACTGACTCAATCACTCTTTCACTCACATACTCACTCATCCACTCAATCATGCACTCAGTCACTCACCTGGGTCACTTGATTACGTTATTAATTTAAGTCACTCACTCAGGTCACTCATTCAATCTCTATGTTCCCTCCTGCTCAGTCATTTAGTCAGTCAATCACTCATTCATCCATTCACCCACTCACTGCACACTTACACATTGATTCTGTCATTCAGTCAGTCAGTCACTCACTCNCACTCATTCATCCATTCACCCACTCACTGCACACTTACACATTGATTCTGTCATTCAGTCAGTCAGTCACTCACTCTGCCACAGAGTCAAGCAGTCAATCGATAAATCACTCAATCGCTCGCTCCCGCACTTGCTCACATTCTTCTCTCACACACACATTCTTCTCTTACACATTAATGTACCTCACACAATTACTCTCTTTCTCGCTCTCTCACACACTTTATAATGCTCTCTTGCTATACACACGGTGCAACTGAACTCCACTGACAAACTTCAGCAGGTGATACCTCATCAAAGCATAGGGAGAAAATATACACAACTTATTACTCAAGTCAATTTTGGAANAAACTTCAGCAGGTGATACCTCATCAAAGCATAGGGAGAAAATATACACAACTTATTACTCAAGTCAATTTTGGAAAGGTAACAATCCTTGAAAATTTAATTGAAGCAGATGTTCAGTGGTAGTAACATAGCCAGAATGAAAGATATATCTCTCAGTTTCTAGATAATACATAATTGAACAATGAAGTGCTAACCCTACAAGAGTGGGTGCAAAGGAGGGGTTGAAACCCCATCTGTGAATTTAAAAAAAGTAACTCTCCTGCATTTGTTAGTTGTTTTGAGTGTATTTTGTGGGGATTAATAATCTACCATACATGGTAAACAAAAACATCCACCTTGTTTTTCAACCCTACACACCTATGTTTTCCAACAAATCAACGCATAATAATCTAACTTTGAATCACAACATTTGCAAAAGAATTTAGCTTAAGTAATTTTGAAATGGCTGGAGTGATAAAACTCACCTGCAATGCAACTCTCTCCATGTTAGACAGTTGATCTGGATCATTACTGATATTTTGGATCGTTGCATGGATTTCGTCAAAAAGTGGCAACAGTATGAGTGGGTACTTGATCCCAATCTTGACCGTTAAGCTAGCTGCATGGCGGCGCACATTTTTCACAGCGATGCTTCTCGCCTCCCTGGTCTGACCAGGCACCGTGAAGACGAGCGCACCAAATATCTTGGCGAGCACCCGTCGCAACAGGCTTGTCGAAGTTTCTGGCGGGGCCATGCTCAGGAAGACAAACAGAGCCGAAATGGAGGACAGCAAGACAGATAACAGTAAGGGGCATGTTGGCTCGAACCTGAGACACATCTCCAGAAGTGTGATGCCAGATTCCAGGCTGGGACGCTCCGAACACATCAAGATCCGGCTCAAAACACACTCGAGTGCCTGCACACAAAAACACACAAGACATGTTATACTACAAGCACAAGTAAGCAGAAATGTAAATACATTTTTAAGGTCATTAATTGCTGAATGTCTCCTGGCATGTGACATTGCCTGTACNAAGTAAGCAGAAATGTAAATACATTTTTAAGGTCATTAATTGCTGAATGTCTCCTGGCATGTGACATTGCCTGTACACCTTAGAGAAGAACCTTGAAAGTTAAATATAATAGGTATAGTATAAATGCTTGATGTGAGCTTCTTGTTAAATAAGGCACATTTACAAGTCCCTGCAGATTTTTTCATTTTATCTGTGAGCTCTTAGACNTGTGAGCTCTCAGGCAAATTCCAGATACCCTTCACAACAGAGGCTATAGTCTATCTCATATAAGAAGGCCACATTCTTGACAGTTGACGATCGCCGCGCCAATGTTTACATTTTGTTTATGTATCCATTCGCCATCAACTGGTGCGTCAAGTGAAGGTTTTGATGCGACAAGTCAGCGCGTCCAGGAGGTGCTGCTTCGTGCGGCAATTGGTGAACTACTTGGGTGGCGTGGCAGGCGGCTATAGAGGCCTCGAAACGGAGTTTGGAGGACTTGTGTAGGGTCGTTCGTAAACGATGTACACAAAATATATGTTTCTTTAAAAATCATGCAGAGCTCGCGAAAAATAAAACTATTGGTATCTGTTAGTAAATTTATATATGTTGCACACTGCTTTTTTTTTTTTTTGTGGCTGGTAATGCTTCAGAAAAAATCCAATAGGTAGTGCGCACATCCTGTCCGGAGCGAGGTCTGAGCCGCTTATTTTGCTCAATAGATAGCGTATTTTTTAAGTTGATTGTTCTTCTATTACCGGCTCGGAATGACACAAATTTGATATTTTGTTAAATTATTAGAAAAAATAATTCAATAATATTATGCAATATTTCTGTATGCTTTTGAAATTAATATCAAGCACATAATGAAAGCGGGGTTGGAGNCACATCCTGTCCGGAGCGAGGTCTGAGCCGCTTATTTTGCTCAATAGATAGCGTATTTTTTAAGTTGATTGTTCTATTACCGGCTCGGAATGACACAAATTTGATATTTTGTTAAATTATTAGAAAAAACAATTCAATAATATTATGCAATATTTCTGTATGCTTTTGAAATTAATATCAAGCACATAATGAAAGCGGGGTTGGAGNAATTCAATAATATTATGCAATATTTCTGTATGCTTTTGAAATTAATATCAAGCACATAATGAAAGCGGGGTTGGAGAGGGGCGATTAAGACGTGAAAAAAAGGATTTGAAATTGTGTTTCACTTGGATACAGATAGTTTTAAAGTACCTTTAATTTTGAACACCTATACATTTCTACTTTAGCAGAAGTTTAGTTTCTAACACTAAAAACCACTGTTTTATGACCACGTACAATAAAATGTATTAATTAATCTAGGAACTCTTTCTTATCGCGTATTTTCGGCTGGTCTAATGTGCGTCGGTAGTGCACTCAGAATAGCCAACGTAACATTAACTTTTGTTCGTTCGTGCATCAGCTGATACAGGATTTTGTAAATGGCACTTTGTTTGTTTGGAATACGTAAAATTGCCACTCACTGACTGTCAGAATCTGGCCGACTTATATAAAATTAAGTATAGCNTGTTTGTTTGGAATACGTAAAATTGCCACTCACTGACTGTCAGAATCTGGCCGACTTATATAAAATTAAGTATAGAAACACCTTCATAAAAATCTTGCCAAAATTTTCATGAGCTTATTCTAGGAATTTCATTACTCGTCCCTCACCAACCCAGAAACAATACATAATTTAAATTTAAGGTTACTTCCTCAACAATTATTATCACATTTGCACCATATTCATAACAATGACAATGCCTACTTTGAATGTGTATTTAACACTATGCAGCCCACAACTGCCCANATTTGCACCATATTCATAACAATGACAATGCCTACTTTGAATGTGTATTTAACACTATGCAGCCCACAACTGCCCAGATATAACATTAGAAGAATGTAGTTGTGTGAGTGGAGAGATTTGGGAAGCCCTTGGCTCTCAAGCCAACGAAGGTGAAGCGAGGAGAGTATATGGAGCAGCGCCAGAATGAACGGGCAGGGGAAACAAGATATCCCAGAGAAAACCTGACAACCAGCGGCATTGTCAGGCATGATTGCCACATGCAAAAATTCGAGGACTATGACCCTGCCAGGAATCGAACCCAGTTCGCCTAGATGGAAGGCGAGTAGTCTAACCGCTACACCACAGCAGCCCCAAGGTCTAACAAAGTTGCTTAACTTCCCATGGGGACATTCTTTGCTGGCACTGATAATAAGAAATTATTGTTCATTATCATTTCAGTGGCCAATGGCTAATCATTCAAGAGGTGACATCCTTCATCACTCAAAAATAATGCAAATTCAAGATTCACGTATGCTTGCCAACCATGAAAGTCGTGGCAACAGTCTTTTGGGCTCAAAAAGATGATGTCTTAGTGTATTTCTTGTCAAAAATACTTCTGATCAACCATAAATTTTAATATACTCTTTAAAACAATAAAAAAAACAAAGAAAAGTAATAACCTTAGAGACAGCTTACTATAATTCTGTACATTGGAGGTTTAGGGCACTATGTCACAAATATGAAAATTTACAGGAGTGCAGTTTACGATACCATGATGGCACACAGTGCCCTTTCCTACTGGTNTATGTCACAAATATGAAAATTTACAGGAGTGCAGTTTACGATACCATGATGGCACACAGTGCCCTTTCCTACTGGCTAAATCACATTTTTCCGTATAGTACACAGTGCTTTGTAACCTGGAAACAAAGCGAAAAATACAATAACACAATATCAAAACTTCGATTTTGTAAAATATACTGTGTGCCCTTTACCTCCGATACACAAAATTGTCATTTCCATCACACTTGAATAACAGTACACATTTTCAATGATTTATTAGTGGTGCTTCCAGCAAAACTCTTAATTAAAGTTAACTTGAATGCATTTCCATTCAATAAAAAGCTTCCTGAAATACAATTTTATTTAAAACAAAATGCAACAATGTGACACAAAGAATTACTACGGTAGAAGCAGACTTAGTCACAAAATCACCATTACATATTTTTTTCTGGATCATTTGTGAATGCAAATGTTTTTTCTGCAAATACTCACAAGAGAATATGCTAACAAATCAGACCCAAAAATATTTCTTATTAATTCCAGTGTCACACTCGTCCTACGTTTTCAAATCTGACGACAGGTGGGACTAACCAAAACAATGCATTGTACATTCCGTGGTATGGTGTGAGGCAGATCTGATTATATTCATGCAATGTGCAGTCTCTCTGACTTCAAAATAAAGTTCCTTGTCTTTTCCTGACAGCCACAAAAATATTACATTCCCTGCATGTTCAATTTTTTCCTCCTTTTCCCTGGTTAAAATCACTTTGAGTGGACGAAGGGCGATGTGGTGAAATGGCAACACGAAGGAGTTACAGCACAGCAAACTAGACCAATAAGCCAAAACTGTTAATAAATCAGGACCATAAAAACTTCCATAAGTGAATACAAACATTAAAGCTTCTTATGATTCAAGTTGTGCTTACGTGAAGGACCTATTGTGTGTTGACGATGCTCAGTAACACACATGCGGTGCGCTAAAGGCTGACTGCCAGGCATGGCCAGAGCACGTTCTCAACAGGTTGAAGCGCTTATCGACAGAGTGCAGGGTTGGGAAGCCCCTATCAGTCACAGCACACACAGTGAGTGAATGGGATTCCCTGAGCTATCCTCCCCTTCATCTCTGACCCTGCACGGGCCTGTATAAATCAGGGCGAGTCACACTGCTCAAGTGTTATGCCCCAGCATTCCTAGTTGCAGCATTTTAGCGATGTTGTCTCATCCTTTAGTGGTTAGTGTGTAGGAACATGCCTGTTGGCGAGTTGGCTGGTAGTGACGTTCAGGAAGCTGATACAGTGCCATCTGAACACACACCGGGTTTTTTCTAAATGAGGGAAAAGTCCATGGTCCTACTTCCTGTGGTGTTCCTCTCTGACGGGTATATGTATATGGCTCACTTGTCTGGGAATACTTGCCTCGGTGATTGACACAGCCCAGTCACAAGTCATAGGGGCCCACGCAAAAATTGCAACAGTTGTATGGATGGTGTATTCATGGACCTAATCCCTAATATTATTTGACACTAAGGGACAACCTTATTCCCCTTTACAGATAAGTGTTGGCCTGCGGTGTTTCCCTCTGATGGTATACATGGCTTGTTTGTATGGGAATCCCCGGATGTGAGAATTTGCACATCTCTGCCGCAGACCTGAGTGGCCAGTGCAAAGCCAGAGTCCAATGCCAAGGATAAGAAATGCATCCTACCATTCTCTCATACTCCAGTTAGACGAGTTATGTTTACCAGCATGCTGGTGGCTCAAGGTATTCATCTCAATCTCTGTCAGGTATACACGGGCCGGGCCACCCATCAAAGATCCCGCATTCCCCTCATCCCACCAGTCCTGTGTGCCAGAGAGACATCGGGGCTGGTGGTGTGTCGGACATCACAAAGCCAAGTGCCTGCAGCGAGGTCTCGGCCAGAT
>NQII01004409.1:27057-49421 GCA_002778355.1 Clitarchus hookeri
CCCAACCAATGCCCAGTCTGCAGGAAGAGTTGAGGGAAGATCCCATCAGCCCCGACAAAGCAATACTTCAGAACTACAAGATCCGGTGGTGCCAAAAGTAATGGACGAGACTTCAGGAAATCCAGCCATCTCCAAACTACCCAGAGAAATTTCCCTGCAACAGCCCACATTAAAACCGCAGTGAGGGAAAGTAACTAGTTCCTAAGTGGAACACCTGGATCAACAAGATATTAGAAGAGGCGATGCAGTGATTCCGGGCCACGACCTAACGTGTGCTTGCATCTTTCCTGGAAGAGAATCAAGCTGACTTCGTCAAGGCCTAAGAGGCGAGGAGATTGGAGACGGCGGAAATCCCAGGGGCAGCCCACTATGTCTGTCCAAGTACCCTCAAGTTAGTCAAAAGAGCTAAGTAGAGAATACAACGGGATAAATAACAAGCTTTGTTGCCACAGTGTAGTCAAAAACTTTTGAGAAACATTGAGAAGTGCTGTAAGAGATTGTACCATCTACCAGAAGGTGATTATTCCTGGATTCTATGTATGTGCAAGATCACAACACATGATGTTGCCCGTCATTTGCAGTGGTACACTGCATATCACAACTCAATCCTAGAATAGAAGAGCATCCTGTATAGTCACAAATAATATTGCATCTGATGGACATGCGTAGGTGTGGTGGATGCCCGATGCGATACATTATTACTGTTTCCACTGTAAGGTTTTGACAAAGTGGAATCATGGTAGTGTCCTGTTTTTCACTGTATGGTTTTAGTTCATTGTGTCTATGAGTAGNGTAGTGTCCTGTTTTTCACTGTATGGTTTTAGTTCATTGTGTCTATGAGTAGTGTCTGAATCCATGAATTTGTTACATGTGCGGGTATAACAATGTTGTTGAATGGCACAATGATTGTACCCAGAGCAGTCATTTACATAAGAAACAAACAGCTTTAGCTTTAGCCCTCTAGTGTGGGCAAATATACATCCTATAACCATATGTTACATGATGCACCAATTTTTTACCCTAATGTTGATAGGTTTGCATTCCAAGATTTAAATGACCGCTTATATGATGTAATTGTTTATTAAGAATATCTGCATGAATATCATTGTAACCTCAGATAAATTTTTTAACAATTCAGCACTACCCACATTGTNCCGCTTATATGATGTAATTGTTTATTAAGAATATCTGCATGAATATCATTGTAACCTCAGATAAATTTTTTAACAATTCAGCACTACCCACATTGTGTCAACAATTTGGAATAGGTCTATTTAATTTTTAACATGACAATGCAGCCATTCTAAATGCAAATACATAATATAATCAATTGGTCTGAGGATAAGTGAATGGATGAACCAGAATGGCCACCCAAAACCCTAGCCTCAAATGCAAATAACACATTTGAGATAGCTGAAGTACTTGAAAGATGAACCAAACCACCCACAAAATGTAACAGAGCTGTTCAGCATATTGAAGGAGGAATGGAACTAAATCCTTACACACATGTACAGCAAACTGGGGCCCCATAGTATAACTTGATATAATTGAAATTATCAGTATACAGCTCGTCACAACTATACAAAAAGTATATGTTCTGCATGCTTTAACTGCTGCATGATTATAATTGTTTAAAAATACAGTATGTATTGACTGATATAAGGGTTTCCTCCAAATTCTTGAATATTTCCCAGAATGTAACTATGCTCTTTGTTTTCATTATATACTTTTCAATAATCTAATTACGATACATTAATCTTAATGGACTTCACGAAAATTGAGTTTAATTTTATTTCATGCTGACAAAACATGTACTATTAAGTACAAATATAGATAAATATAGTTATAATAGCATTTATATACAATTTTCAATGCCACACGTATTTCTCACTTCCAATTCCAATAAAACTTTTACACTTACCACATTCCAATATTCGTGAGNTTTTCAATGCCACACGTATTTCTCACTTCCAATTCCAATAAAACTTTTACACTTACCACATTCCAATATTCGTGAGCACGGTGCCCGAACCGCTTATCGATTTCTATTCTCTCCTCCCCCTCCCAAACATGACTAAAAGGACAGAGTTCCCCTGCTGCAGCCTCTATGCACGTGTCGGTGGGACTGGCACGCCCACCTGCACTCTTCCCTCCACCTTTCTCATTGCAGGAACCAGTCTATATAAACACCTACAGCCCTCCACCACCCTCTATATGGATGTAACTCCACACACTAGCACTTGCAGTCAATTACCAACAGTCCATCATCACACAACAGTTCTGGCACACTGCTAGCCATAAGCTACTAGTGTCCTTCATTTTGCTGAGACAAGGCCCACACGCGCAACTCACAATTACATGCCAGCCAGTCAAAGGCCACTAGGCTGCTGCCGTGCATGTAAAAAATACTCCATGGTTACATGCTGTTTACATGCACTTTCAGGGTTTTGTCACCCTGACCAGTGGATAAACCACTCTTAAAAGGAAAAGCGCAGTGGGAACGCTACCAGTCACTAGCTTAGACCCAGAAACCCTTGACCCCTCCAACAAAACAGCCTGGAAAAAGTAATCCCTGGATAGGGCCAGCGCCCTAGGAAGATAACATCTACCTCTNCTCCAACAAAACAGCCTGGAAAAAGTAATCCCTGGATAGGGCCAGCGCCCTAGGAAGATAACATCTACCTCTGGGACACCATCAGTGCCAAGCGGCAGCATGTATACGTAAATTAATTTGCCCACTTATAGTAGTACGTGGTTTGACACCATCCTCAGAGTTTGTATCACCAAGGCATCAAGCATAACCCAGAACAGTACGTACAACCTCTCCTTGTCTCAAAAAAATATGTAAAACCAGGCACCCAATCTCTTTTAGCAAGTACGAGATCTGTTTTCAGTAGCTTCTTGCAGAAAATCAGACAATATATTTATGAAATATTTATTTACCTTAATAGACAGACTTTTCTAAAAAAAAAATATATGCAGAATGGTATATACAACCTACCCTTGTCCCAAAAAAAAAATTACACTGAGCACAGACTCACATTTAGCGAGTGTGAAGTCAATATTCAGTTGCTTCTGGCTTGAAAATCAGTGGTTTATTGTTAATATATAAATTACTTTTAATATTTGTACATTTTCAGAATAATAAAGTACCCAAGAAAGTTATGTACAACCTCTTGTTGACGCCAAATATCAAGTTTCAACAAGGCCCACCGTAATTTTCAACAAGCGCAAATTTCATTTTTGGTTGCTTCTCATAGGAAACTCAGCAGTTTTATTACACATATATAAATTGATTTTAATACTCAGACATAAATGAAATCAAGTAACATCCGAGAAAAGTTGCATATGACCACTCGTTGACACCAAAAATTAGTTTAAACAGAGCACATCATTTTTCAACAAGCACAAATTCCATTTTCAGTAACTTCTGGTGGGAAAATAAGAGGTTTTAATACAAATATATAAATTTATTTTAATAATTAGACCTCTTAAAAAAAATAAAAAATAAAAATTCTTTGAAAAAATTTAAATTTTAATGAAAATTGCAGTACAGAACAATTTCTTATAATTCATTTTCAACATTTACTGCAGGTATGACTATCAGTGTGTATGTTAAAAAACTGGCCACAGTTGCCCAGCTCCAGCAACATACCTGCGACAGGCCTTCCCACTCCAGAAACACAGGAGACTGCAGCGTACATTTCACAGATGGTTCCTCCAACAGCTTCTGCAGCCTCGTTTTTACACAGGTCTCCACAAAACGATACGTGACGAGAGGAGCAACAACCGTTGCAGCTTTCAGGGCGTCGCAGAACTCCATCCTGCAGCGATGGAAGAAATTTGCATACTCCGTGTCGCTGTCGTAGTCCATACAAGCATAGAATACCGTTTCAGGGCTGCCACTATACCTAGTCATCGGGTAGTCAGACTGAGAACATACACAAGACTTTCCTTAAACACGTGTACTATATATGTGCTCTGCAGTTTATACATTTATTGGTACACTCCCAATCAACTATTTTAATTAGACCTAGAAGGAACACAACAGTTTAAACTATCCAACAAATTTTACTGCAAATGGTGTTCACATGTGGTCCTGCAACAGTCTTCTCCGTTTTCCAGTGATTAAGTCATCTAATCCAAGGCACTGATGAAACTGTGAATTTGTTATACTGTTAACAATAATCAAGTCTTTAGTATGTACTGTAAATAAAAGAGTATATTGTATATGTAACATACTGTTATGATGGTGCAGTTAAGCAGCCTGCCTGAACATGCCATGTCACATAAAAGTGTAACCAGGCCGGCGGACAGCTAGTTATGGGGTGCTATTACCCAAGCCTGCTGGGTAAAATGGCAAGAATCACCTTTGCCACACTGAGAACAGGAATGTGAGTGTGTGAAGCCCAGGGACCATACAAGCCAATGGAACAAGCCGGATAAGTCCCCACCATGTTGGATTTTTAAATTTTTTACCGCAACTTCTATTTAAAAATGTATACTAAAATTTTTCGCATGACAAAGCACAAATAATATTTCTCAAGTTTTATCAAATTATTACAGCTTCACTGTATTTATTGATTTTTGACTAGCAATTGCCAGCAAGGATTCATTTTTTGTTGCCGGCATTCACAGAAATGACACTAGCAACCGTAGTCAAGCAATACAAGTTTTAGAACATGTGCAAAGCAATATCCTACGCCTTGTCAATGTCTAAAATTAAGTACAAAATCTATGATGCAGGTTGTGACAAAAATTCCGTAAATCAGAGATGGTGGGTACTAATCTCCCTTAAACCGGGTCTTCTCTCTTTACGACACCAAGGAGCTACAAAGAAGACTGGTGTTCCGACTGTTGTAACCGCACATCCAAATCAGTCTTTGGCTTCTAACTTGGGGAGGGACTTTTGTGGCTCAATATTACTCAGTTAGGTAAACATAATATACATTATAGACTCTCACACATAACTAAATAATACAATTGTAACACTTGACTTATATAATGATACTTCTCTTTCTAACAATTTCCTTTAGTCTTCCGTGTTCATACAGCATCGTTGATAATAACAATAACTTATATTAAAAACCCATTTTGGAAATATGTAAAACCATCAAAATATGTAACAGTCATATATACAATATGCTAATTTAAATATTATTGTGCTTGAAAAGAGACTAAGGTTTTCATTGTGACAGCTATGTTTAAAGGATGAACAATGTTTTGTTAACTGGCATGCATACAATCCTGTGTCTTAGAAAATGCTTATTTTCACAAGTGTAAATAGTAGCCATGCAGTATAGACGATACACAAGCTCAAACTTTAGATTTAGCAAATGCAAGACTTAAAACTTATAACGTTGATATAAAGGAAAAAAACTATTCTATCCAAAAACCTTGCATGTGAAAATTTTGAAAGACTACTTCCCATCACTGCTGTACATTATGATGTTAAATTCAGTGATGAGATGTAACAAATTACAAGTAATCCCATTACTGGTAACAATTACTTTACGAGTAATTTTTACTTGTTAGTTACATCTACGAAAAAGTAATTTTTACTTGTAATCTACTTATGGAGAAAAAGATTTAATTGTTACTTATCAGTAATCATTACTTCTTTTTTCCACCTCATCTATGGATTTTACTCTAATTTTACTTACTCAATTCTTGTTGATCTACCATCGTACGTGAATAACAGAAACACACATCACAATATTGATACTAATCGATATACACTAGATGATGCATTTGCTACAGTTTCAATGTTAGGTTTTGAAACCTGGATCTTAAATCATCTGTTGTGTGGTGATTCTGCAGAGTTTAGTCATCGGATGCAAAGTAGTTACAAAAAAATATTTGTTTGGAACACAGATAATTTATATTTCCCTGCTGTTTACACTAAGTCATTAATTTGATAACTTATGTCTCTTGTTTACAGAACATTTACGAACTAATCTGTTCTGATTTTTATGTGCAACATTCGTACAGCAATTTGCTAACTCGTTACAATATCTGCGACAACATTATAATGCAGTTTGTATTTAGTAGCAGTTTAGTGCTGCGTACCATTACCTATTACGCCTACTTAAACATTTGTCTCAATGCAAATAATGTAATCAGATCTATATTCAAATGATGCTCAAAGCAAATTCCTGCTGTAGTGTCATCTTCCATGTCTGTGAGCGACATATTTTGTAATGCGATTTTAACAAAATGACTGGTTGTATTTGACTGTGTTTATTGAAAACCACAAACAGTAACAATGGCTATTAATGTAATTCAACCAAGTGAATTTAATAATCAAAAACATGTTTTTCCTTTTGTGCACACTTGCAAGCAAGTTAGCATAAAGAATGCCTATAAATTATAAGTTGTGTGTCAGAAACTATAAGCTTCTAAATGCAACATGTAGCACGCCATAAAACATATGAAAACATCATTGAGAATACTTTCATTACTGATAAGTATGTTCTTTTGGTACAGGATTTAAGTGCAGGAAATTACAGGACCTATGCTGTTCTTATTTTGCATTAACATGGATGTCTGTATTAACATCAGTATTGATGCATTTTGTAATTCTTTACTTTAGGGACTTTTCCAAAATTTCAAAAAACTCCAAAAATGTATTTGTGGGCGCTATTGAACTTGTTGATTCCTGCCTGCAACATGCACATTAAACTATTAGTGTGTTCTGCCTGCATTACTCCTCGCACTCTATGAAGCAGTCGGACTGATGCGCCTGTAACCAGCTGTCTGGAGATTAAGTTTATACGCCGTAGTTTTGAGCCCTCTGTTGTTGTAGCACATTAATGCAAACATGAAACTTTGGAACGAACATTACAAAATTGTTTTAAATATCATGCAGATCATTTTAAATGTCAGATTTACGTGACTGCTGGAATAAGTACATTTCTGTGAATGAAACTGTACATATATGGGAAAAGATAAAGAAAAGAAAAGCAAAAATTTGGGCTTTGTATTTAACAGAGGAAATAAAAAAAATCTAAAGAATTAACACTATTGTGCCAATGGATTATTTGTAAAAAAAAATTCAGTCCATACATACAAAAAACAGAAAATTACATGTGGGTGACAGAAAAAAATAGCTAAGAGTTTATGTGAGAAGTTAGTGAATGTTTCTTAAACCAAAATCCAAAATTAATATTAGTTTCNTTGTATTTAACAGAGGAAATAAAAAAAATCTAAAGAATTAACACTATTGTGCCAATGGATTATTTGTAAAAAAAAATTCAGTCCATACATACAAAAAACAGAAAATTACATGTGGGTGACAGAAAAAAATAGCTAAGAGTTTATGTGAGAAGTTAGTGAATNTACATACAAAAAACAGAAAATTACATGTGGGTGACAGAAAAAAATAGCTAAGAGTTTATGTGAGAAGTTAGTGAATGTTTCTTAAACCAAAATCCAAAATTAATATTAGTTTCACTAGAGGCTACAGAATTGTAGAAACATCCATGTGCATGATAACACCTAATTATATCAATCAAACAGTATTACTAGGCATAAACAATTTTAGGTTTAGGAGCTTCAATGACCACCTATAACATAATAAGACAGATGTTACGAAATAAAACTACAGTATTAATATGATGAAAAACTTAAAATTTAAGATGAAGGAATAACTAGGCCTCGAGAGCCCTGTCATAGCACAGAAAGCGGACCTAATGCAGTCATTTACTGAGCACACAATGAAAGTTCACTTCACTCTCGGCAGCACTGGGAAAGTGGTAAAGATAAAAAAAAATGGATGCGACGGAAAACTGGAAACGAAGGGAGACGGGACGCGAAGGGAGACGGGACGCGAAGGGAGACGGGACGCGAAGGGAGACGGGACGCGAAGGGAGACGGGACGCGAAGGGAGACGGGACGCGAAGGGAGACGGGACGCGAAGGGAGACGGGACGCGAAGGGAGACGGGACGCGAAGGGAGACGGGACGCGAAGGGAGACGGGACGCGAAGGGAGACGGGACGCGAAGGGAGACGGGACGCGAAGGGAGACGGGACGCGAAGGGAGACGGGACGCGAAGGGAGACGGGACGCGAAGGGAGACGGGACGCGAAGGGAGACGGGACGCGAAGGGAGACGGGACGCGAAGGGAGACGGGACGCGAAGGGAGACGGGACGCGAAGGGAGACGGGACGCGAAGGGAGACGGGACGCGAAGGGAGACGGGACGCGAAGGGAGACGGGACGCGAAGGGAGACGGGACGCGAAGGGAGACGGGACGCGAAGGGAGACGGGACGCGAAGGGAGACGGGACGCGAAGGGAGACGGGACGCAAAGGGAGACGGGACGCAAAGGGAGACGGGACACACAGGGAGATGGGACGCAAAGGGAGATAGGATTGAAAGGGAGATAGGATGCAAAAGGAGATAGGATGCACAGGGAGATGGGATTCAAAGTGGAAGAAAAACACTAACGGANAAAGGGAGATAGGATGCAAAAGGAGATAGGATGCACAGGGAGATGGGATTCAAAGTGGAAGAAAAACACTAACGGATAAGGATAAAAAGAGGGAAAGCATTTTTAAAAAAATGGGAAAAAGACAGAAGAAAAGAAGAGCATGAAGAGAGAATTGATGTGAGAAAATAAAATTGAGCAAGATGGAAAAATTTAGACAAAAAACTAGGTATGTGTCAGTTGAACCCAAGATTCGAGGATTCGAAGAGTCAAGACAGGATTAGAGTGAAGATTTGAGGTTAGCTTTTTCTTACCAAAATATTTAGATTACGCCCTCACTTCGTCGCAGCGAGTAAAATTAATATATATTCGTAAATAATGAATTTCTCCTAAATACTTTACTTACAACTTTGTATTTGCAATATGGGAAACAAATTTATGTTCATCCCGTTGTTATTGGAATGAGAAAAACTGCACTAGTAAACATAGGACGGCAATGAGAAACATGGTGTCCTTTTCACTGTCACCAACCATCAACGCAAAATTTCAATTCGACCACACTGTTACAATTATTTTATGCACAATTCACTAAAAATAATAGAATTCTTCAATTCATATTTAAAAAATTTGTTTGAATAATGTTTCAATAGTTTTTTCGGCAATTTTATTGTTTTACAATTTACAAAACTCCACCGCATGTAAATAATGCCACTAAAATTCGTCACTGAAAGTTTGTTTTTTTGTTTACGTTTTCGTTTGTGATTTGACCAACATTTTTGTTTCTGTTTGCGTTCGCTAAACACATGGGAATATGTGAATTGTTAAGTGTTGTGTTTCATTATTTGTAGTGCGGTGATTTGTGATAGTTATTTTTAAGGTTGGAAGAGTGACTTATTTTAGTTTGGATTCAGACTCGTAAACAAAAGCAATCTGCATATTTTGCAAGCGAAAAATATCTTATGGTGGATTCGGGTTTGAGATTCAAGAATATTTTTAAGTATTTGACTATGAATTCGGATTCTGCCAAAAATTGGATTCAACCCATCCCTTAAAAAAACACTGATGCTCAAAGGGGAAGCAAAAGCAACATAGAAAAAAATTTAAGCAATAAGAAAAAAATGATGCAGAAAAGATTAAAGCACAAAGGTAGCATTGAAGCATAATGGGAAAATTCAGCAAACAAGGGACAGAAAAGAAAACAACAGGGGTGGAAGAAAACAAGAAAGGGGTGATAGGTTACAAAATAAAAATAATATGCAGGGAGGGAAGAACACGAGGAAGGAAAGAAGAACATGGGGCCAATGGAAAAAGGACATGAGGATGGGGGGAAAATGACACAAGGGAAAAAGTCACAAGTGTCTCATCTGTAAGCATCTCACCTATATTTTTGCTGTATTTCATATACTTATTTCTCAAGTTTGCAGTTATGAATTATTTATTGGGTAATATATCTAATTAGCAAGTGTATATGTGGATACATAAAAAGTATTATTGATTATATTGGTTTATTGTAACATAAGTTAAATCCATGCATACCAACGCTGCATACACTCTATAATATTTCACGCCTGACAGCCATATGCACATTCTGTTTCAAACAACATGTTCCTAGCCTCTACAGTCCAATGTCCGAGTTAATATTTTCGTGTTTTGTTACAGACTCTTTGATAATAAGGCCATCTATAGGCAAAGTGCCGGAGGTCGCCCCTCGGTGCACGATACACACTACGCGCAAGCCGTGTGGTTGTAATTAGGAATTTTCCAAGGTACTCTGAGACTTGNCCCTCGGTGCACGATACACACTACGCGCAAGCCGTGTGGTTGTAATTAGGAATTTTCCAAGGTACTCTGAGACTTGCAGCTGGCTGATGGCCGGCATCGGAACACAGTCACAGAGAGCATTTTATTATATATAAACCTTGAAAAATGGAAAACATGAAGACAACTTTAACGAGTGCACGTGGTGTTTGTCCGCCAGATGGACGACGACCTGGCCTCCAGCTCCAGGCTGAGGTCAGCTCATGTGAATATATACAGCTCTCAGAGCACTTGGGCTCCAGACTCCAGAGGCATCCACACCAGACGTAGTCTCTATGGCCGTCGTGTGATTGATAGTTTTTACTTTGTTTTGTAATGAAGGAGACTTAAAATAAATTTCACTACAGAATCAATTGGCTTGAGTTTCAACTCTTTAAGTGCAAACCCACCTACATGCCTTGGTAGCAGTTCTTACCGCTCAGCCCTTGCTACTTCGTTGCACGCCTTCAGTTCACCTGCGGGATGCAACACAAGGAGAGAAAAGGAAACAGTATTGGAGAGGGACACAATCTTCAAAAAGAAAATGAGACTGGAATATGCCACAAAAGGGAAATGATACAAAAGTAGAAAAGTAAACAAAACAAGAAAAAGAAAAAACACAAAGGAAAACAAGGCTTGAAGGAAAAAATGAAAAGAACATAAATGCAAAAAGTACACGTAAGCAAATCGGTCCAACAAGAAAAATGACACATACCAGAAATAAATACAAAAGAGGAGCAGGGTTACAAATGGGAGAATGACTAGCAAGGGGGGAAAGAGCAACAAATGCTGGAAATGCAATACAGGGGTGGAAAGCACAACAAGGGGGTAAAGTTCAACAATGTGGATAGGCACCACAAAAGGAAAAGTACACTGAGGGCAACGGATACAGAAGGACAAGGACATAAAGGATTAAAGATACAACTGGAAAAGGTACAAACTGAAAAGGACATAAAAGTGATGAGGCTACAGAAGTGATAAGGACACTTCTCTGAAGAGAACTCAAAGGTAGAAAGGGACCCAAAGTGGGAAAGGGTCCTGCTCCCTGGCAGAACTTTATTTTATCAACAAAGTTAATTTCTGTATGCATACACGAGATACGCATCCGAGTCCACCACCTTGAGTTCCACAATTTAACTTCACAAACAATGCAGTTAAAAGTTTAATTCACAAAACTGGATTGGCAATCACACACATTACACACGACTGCAACCATCCTAATATATAGTTTCACCCTACTTCCTATATAAAGGTTGCATGTCGCTACCCGTGTTTCCTTCACGTGGGAAGGTGCTGAGAGCTGGAAGTCAAGTTTGTAACGTTAGACGGAGTGAGTGGCCTATCATAAAGGATGCCGCCGCACACACAGATAAACTTATTGCAACTCATGCCTCGCTGACCCTGAGAAGCTCATATTTCTCCATTTATCATCCAGGAATGTCGTTGTCATCATCAATACATCAATACCTTCCCCAGAACAACTTGGATTGCCGAGAACATTCTAGACGGCACTTACCTTAAGTATAAGTATAAATACCACGTGAAGGCCTCTGAGGGGCAGTGATTAAGACCAAGAATTTGGCATCTTGTGCGACCTTAAGCGACAGTTGGGCGATTCCAGAGTGGCGAGAGACGACTGCAGCGATCTGCGAGTACGCGTCAACGAACTTGTGTGCAGTGAAGAGTGGGCCTGATCTGCGGGACTGTGGACTGGATGCGCGAGTGAAAAGACATTCGGGACGATGGAAATGGACAGTTTTAACTAAACGTGTNTGCGGGACTGTGGACTGGATGCGCGAGTGAAAAGACATTCGGGACGATGGAAATGGACAGTTTTAACTAAACGTGTGGAAATAATTGGAGCAGTTTAAGGGACATTAGCAATAGTAAAGACTGTGATAAAGACTTTAATTTAAATGGAGATGGNGAAATAATTGGAGCAGTTTAAGGGACATTAGCAATAGTAAAGACTGTGATAAAGACTTTAATTTAAATGGAGATGGTAATTAAATGTTGCACTCAATACGATGGATAAGAGTTAATAGGATGCTCAGACTGGTAAATAATAAAAATAAATAGCAAATGTTTGACTGTATGTAGCATTGAGAATAAATATAATTATTGAATTTAGCTATTTTATTTTTATTATCATCTCCATCCCTCACAAACTCAGATACGCCCCTTAGGCATTCTTGCAACAATACATTGGGTCACTAAACATCCCATCCACCTTGAAATAACACTTTTGAATTAAGTCTGGGTAATGGGTAAGGTATAACAACTGGTTACATCACAAATCTTCAAGCAGTACGAAGCTGAGCCACTCGCACTACTCCATCTGCACCAGGGCAGGTCTTTACCACACGACCAATTCACAAACAAAGAGGTGGCACACTGGGATCCTGAATCAGGACTAGAATGTCTGGCTCCAGATTCATTCAACCTGCTGTCCACTTTCCTCTAACTTGTAAATGGTGCAGGTAATCTTGCTAGAAATCTTGGTGAATTTTCTGCAGGAGATTCTGCCTTGCATAGGGCCAGAGGTCACTGCTGTGAAATCCTCGGTACAGCTTGTGGAGATACCAACGTCAGAAAATTACTTGGTGTCAATGTGTTGAGGATCAGTGGGGTCAGTATGCAGTGCAGACAATGGACGAGAACTAGGCAATGCTTCAATTTGCAAAAACACAGTGTATAATGTTTCATAAGTGCAGAATTTCTCGTAAGTCAATTTCTGAGTCCCCAGTAATTTCCGCAGGTATGCCTTCACAGATTTAACACCCGCCTCCTATAAACCTCCAAAATGGGCTGCAGCTGGAGGATTGAAGTGCCAATGGTATTTCGGTCAAATACTGATTGTTGAATTATTACTGAATGGTTTGTGGCATCTGACAAAAAAAAACCTGAAGTTCTTTGATTTTCCTATCTGCGCCCACAAAATTTGTTCTGCAATTGCTAAGAAGTTCTGTACAGCAACCATGTCATGCAACGAATCTTCAGAATGCTGCCATGAAAGCTTCCATGAACAGTTCTGATGCAAGCTCAAGATGAGGATGATCTGTGGAACAAACAAACAAACAAAGATATGCTCAAAATGTTCTAGGTTTCTGTCCCCTGCCCATTGTGATGGTGAGGAGCCTTGCATAGTCCACACCTGTTTTCAATAATGGTTTTGCTCGAGTGATACACTCAGCCTGAAGACCTGCCATTAAAGGTGTTACTGGTTAAGGCCAACAATGAAAACCAGTCAGAAACTGAAACAGCTGTTGTCTAACCAGATCTCGTCCATTAACAACTCAGAGTTCCTGCTGCATAATAGACAGTAAATGTTGCAGCCCTGGATGAAGTAGATCTTTGTGCAGCTGGTCAATTATCAGTTCAACCAAGCGACACTGATTTGGAAGCAATATTGGGGTTCTTCTGGTTGCAGGGCAGTAATGATGCCTGGAGCCTTCTGCCCACCCTGAGGATACCATCCTTGTCCATGAAAGAGTTCAACTTCTTCAGGGAGGCTGAGCACTCACTTCTGGTGATGGCTGCAAGCTCCACACTTAATTCTACTGCCTATATTTATCTAACCCAAAACAAAACAGATACCTGTACTATGTAACAATGAAAGATTCCTTAACTTTTGTACTACAGTATCTTCCTTCTTGCTTAATTCAATGAAACTNCTGTACTATGTAACAATGAAAGATTCCTTAACTTTTGTACTACAGTATCTTCCTTCTTGCTTAATTCAATGAAACAAAGGTAATATGCAGTGATTCACTTGATTCTATTCCACAATGAGTACCGGTCAAGCAGCAGTAAGTCAATGTGCTGAATACTTTCTGTCAGGGATACCTGGGCATGATGTTCTGCAGACAAGCAATCATCAAGGTAAGACTCACGAAGTAGCTGCCAGGGCATTGGGCTGTCCCTCAGCCACAAAGACCCTGTCCGCCAGAGAGGGTGGTTGACCAACTGTGACAGATCAAACCTCTAGAGGCCCGCTTCACAGGATTGTCCTCTGAATGGACATGTCATCATTTTGGTGGTGTGTTGATCTGGATTTCCCCCTACTCCACTGGCAACAAACGTCTTCCAATGATGAGATGATGACAAAATCCATTCCAAAGTCATTGTCAAATTGGTAAATGCCAAAACAACACTAACTTTCAGCTAGTCACCAAACACCAACACATAGTGAATAGTTTTTGCAAAGGGGGAGAGAGGCCCAAAGGGTTTACCCCTTTACCCAAAGGGGGAAGGTGCACAAAGGGTTAAAAGTGCCCAAAGGGTGAAAAGACCTTGAGGGCACAAGTGGAAAAGTGTGCAGAGTGATAGGCAAAGTGCCCACAGAGACAGGCAAATTGTCCAGAGTGACAAATTTCCCAAAATAGCAAAAAGTCCAAAAAGGAAAAGGGCCCAAGAAGAAAAGAATTCCAAATGAAATGGACACAAAGAGATAAAGGAAATGAAGAGTTAAAGGAAACAAACAGATAAAGGAAATTAAAATATAAAGGAAATGATGTGACAAAGGAAATGAAGCTACAAAGGAAATGAAGTGACAAAGGAAATGAAGAGATAAAGGAAATGAAGCGATAAAGGAAATGAAGCGATAAAGGAAATGAAGCAATACAGGAAATGAAGGGATAAAGGAAATGAAAGGATAAAGGAAACAACGGGATAAAGGAAACAAAGGGATAAACGAAACAAAGGGATAAAAGAAACACAGGGAAAAATAAAACTAATGGGAAAAAAAGAAAAAGTGAAAATATAAAACAGCAGGGATGGGATATAGAAAAGAAAGGATGACCCACTGCCCATGTACATATTTCATCTGCTTACTAACCATTCAACACTTTCTTCAGCAAGAGAATCCAATTAATTACTACATACGAAGAACTATAATTTTATAATACTCTTCCTCATACCACTCAAATTGCACAAGATTCGCTCTCACAAATAAAAGTTACTTTATATATAATTTACCTACATCAATATCACAACTATCAACTTTTAATTTTTAACAAAACATTTTATACAATACTACTACAAAGCAAACATTTTCCAGTAAGAAAATTTATTAAAAATTGCTTGATTTCCCATAAAACATTCTCCACCAATATCACACTTACATTAATATACACACACGTCGAAAAAATGATGATCCCCAGATTTTTACTTTGGTCTACAGCAAAAATAAATTATTTCACAAATTATTTGTATATGTAATTTAGCAGGCATTTTATATTGCCACCTAAGTAAAGGTTTAACACATGTGCCAAATGACTAAAAATAGGACTGAAATCAACTGAATTATGGAGAAAGCAAAATCTTGAATATGAAACTGAAATTAAGAGCTTTGTACTAAAATATATATTTAAAGAGAAAACTTGTGACCAAATGACACGTAGTTAATAAACAGTACGTTAGAGGGGTTGGTCGATACACGTCCACTAGATGACATGGAATCGAACCACAAACTGTGCTAGGTGCTCTCTGCTAATCACTACTGTGCTCTCGTCTGTTGCCTTGCCTCTTGCACTTTTTGTGACTATCAGTTATTTAACCCAGAGATTTGTGCCAGTTTCTGGGAGTGCTGGTCCCAGCCACAGATTCAGTTTCCCAGGCATTTTGGTAGGTGGAGCAAAAAAATGGGGAAAGGACTTCAAATGTACTTCTACGCTCTTCTGCCTCACAAGATGGGCCCTTAGCTTCAGCAGGTTCATCTCTCCAACTATCTGAGCACTAGACTTTGGGTACCATGGCCTAGGAGCCCAACCAACATCCTGTTGCATGGAAATAAACACTAGCACTTGACAGAAAGGGCCAGAGTTGCTGATCAACTGGGACTTGACAGGGGAAGCAAAGATCTTTTGCTTGGGTCATTCTTTTTCTGCTACTGTCTTATGTCGCTTTCTTTGTGTCCTGTCTTATGTCGTTCCCTTTGTGTTCTGTCTCATTTGTGGTTTTGGATGCAGAGAGCTGTCGAGCCTGTCTCCTAAAGTTCCTTGGAACACTAGTTGGTTTTAGCGGCACTCTTACGTTTTCCTCCTTGACAGGACTAAGGCATAGGGGCAGCATGTGGTGAGGGAGGTATGGCAGTAGGATGGAATGGGATGAGGTTGTGTCGGGTAGGTGGAGTGGGTGGCTGCGGATGTCACCAATGCTTGCTGGGCAGTTCCTTACATTCTTTCTTGTGTAAGAGCAAAGTGAGATGGATACTTCCCCTGTCCGCAAATTCTCTGTCCCTACCACGTCTAGATGTGATAGAACAACGAGAGATTGGTGAATAGAGTTAGGTATCCTACTGTGCTCTGTCTGTGCCAAGGACCTTTACTCCATGGCTCTGATCCTGTCGATGGCGGGTCTCAGTGCAGTGGAATGAACAGAGGTTGGTAAGCAGAGAGACTTGTAACATGGTTTTCCTTCAGTGTTGCATTGTGTGGACAGCCTGGTACCGTGCTCGGCAGTGCTGTTCAACTGACCAGGGAACAAACGAGGACAGACTGACTGCCACTGCACTTTACTTAGCACTAGTTGTGAAGGTGATTCACCAAGTAAGCACAATTACCCCCACTCCTTACTGTCTNCCACTGCACTTTACTTAGCACTAGTTGTGAAGGTGATTCACCAAGTAAGCACAATTACCCCCACTCCTTACTGTCTTGTTGCCCTATGCTGGTTCCGTCTTCGGTCTTTGGCTGTTGAGTACCTCCTGGTATCAATGATAGTTCAACGTAACAGTTGGGTAGGTTGATCTGGTAAATAAATAATGTAGTTANTGAGTACCTCCTGGTATCAATGATAGTTCAACGTAACAGTTGGGTAGGTTGATCTGGTAAATAAATAATGTAGTTAAGTTGAATTATTGAGGGAGGTTTGTCTAAGTAATTGGACATTAGTAATAAAATCTGAGACAAGCTGAGACAGTTCTGGTTTATTGCCCCTTGGGCAAAAATGGCTACGGCAACATGTGCACAAGTGCTAAACATGCCAAACATTCTGACATCCTTAACATGCCCTACTCAAAATCTCAACTAGTCTCACATGGCATAGACACCAGTGCAGTATAACAGTATATCCATGCACACCATTTGTCAACATAATTTTTTTTTTCCAGCAGCCCGGTTACCAAAACCTCTGCACCACCGAACACCTGTCACCAAACCACATGTGCTGTCACTAAATTTACAATTCAGAAGCTCATTGTTCCCATGAGAAAGAAACTGTGACGTCACCAAGTGTAACAATTAAATCACACAGAAGTTGTGTTTTGCACCCAGTTGTCTCCAGTATACATTCATTACAAAATAAATATACAAGAATGAGTACGTAATGTGTGCTTGCTTGTTCATAAGCATAATCCCATAAAATGGTGCAAGCATGCCCCAGCAGATATTATCACACCCATGCTATTAAACCAATGTGCAAAAATATAATCAAGTACTACTTAAGCTAAGAACCACCCGCATCCAATTTTCATTAAACCAAATTTTTTTTAAGTGAGTAAACTCAGCATTTTCCAAAATGTATAATTAATGAAGTTACCAATGTCTAAATTTAATACTAACATTGTATACTGCCAAAATAACCATTTTGGTTCAAATTCATTAAATTGTTCCCCAAGCATTTTTAAAACCATTATTTTTAATATAAGAACCCATCAATGTTGGAAAACATTTAAATAAAGTTTTATTTAATATGTAATACTGTCTAAATATAGAAACTTTGTGAAATTCTATACATTGGTTAGAAATATTTGGGGAAACATACCAATGGATGCATGCATGATGTATATGCAGGTAAATGTACATGTATGGATGCACGTGCTTCAGGATGTTTACTGCCTAATTATAAAATGTTGCCTATAATTTTCATGCAGCTGTAAGCATTTAACTTATTTAATGTGAGTTTAATTTACAGTAAGTAGCATACCTTAATAATTCTAGGAACCACGCTTTCCACCCATCTGGGCACGAACGAGAGGAATACGGGGTCCTTTGAAATGTGCTCGTGTTTGAAGAAACATATCCAGACGTTGTTTGCAAAGTGCGCCAGTGTCAGACTGGGGTGACACGTCACATTCAACATGGCTTCCAGATACGTGGAGAAAGTGCATGGACAACCAGAAGGCCCATCCTCCTTCGCCCAAAGGGAACACAGCTGGGTGCCGATTCCCGTCAGAACCTGGCAAAGGAAACGAGCAAAATATTCTTAGTATCTTTACTACTTTGAGTATTTTTTTGCTGAAGACAACTTTATGAAGCAAATAAATTGCTCAAATTAAAAAGCAGTAACACAGGTATAGTAAAACATTAATTTTAAAAATCAAACTTATCTTCAACTTTATTTTCTAAGGTGAAGTACGAGCATACTGCCTGCATTATTNGAGGAAGAGAAGAGAGAGAGAGGAACAGAAGAGAGAGAGAGAGTGAGATATTTATTGTGGCTTTTCAAAAATGGTAAACAGAACTAGCTTTGAAGTATAAACTGAAGAAAAGGTAGGCAGAGGCATTATGGAGGCATGTTGATGGAAAGCTACAATACTCATAGAATGACCACAAGTAACCTCCACATTTCCCTGAAGGCATGAGACCAGGCTTTTTGTTTGAATGGCATAAATATGTTGCATGATAGGTGTAAATACAATAAAACCATTTTTTTTCCAAGGTACCAAAAAAATTAACATATCGTCCTCAGTCATGACATATTAAGGCTTCACCTTCAAAGGGCAGCGTTACTTGTACNGTCCTCAGTCATGACATATTAAGGCTTCATCTTCAAAGGACAACGTTACTTGTGCATTTTACAATGCTGGTCAAGAGTATCTTACCTGTTAGTGATAATAGCTAACATAATTGAGGCGATCGACAGAGTGAAGTGAGTGAAGAGATTTGAGCGGATCTTAACCGCGAGGTCTTGAAAGCCGAGCGGTCTACAGAAAAAGGGTGAATAGGGCCTATGTGCCCTTTCTACACAGAATGTTGTCATATAAGGTATAATGTAATCAATACTGTATATTTGCTCAATTTTCTCATAATTTGAATTTAAAAAGAGTTCAAATAGTGATGATAGTCAAAAAGATTGTCACCACACTGCCAAAAACAGAAGAATTTACACACCACTAAAAACAACGTGAAAACAAAATGTATGAAAGGTGAAGGTTATGTTTCATCTAGTGGTAAACCGAATGATGGTAAAATATTTACTTTGGTTCCAGAGTGTGGTGTTAATAATATTATTGCTGCAATAAATTAAATTTGATAACCAAGTAGACAAACACTCATTTGCAAAATAAAGTGATCGTGTTGAAGGTGACATCGCAGGGGCATGTAAGTGAGAACAGGCATGTATACAGGAAACATCAAAANATCGCAGGGGCATGTAAGTGAGAACAGGCATACGACATGGTAGCATGTATACAGGAAACATCAAAATATTGTACCTCACCAAGCATGTACGCAGGAGACCAACACCTGCAGGATGCATTTAGTATGGTGTTGGACCACCTGTAGCGTGGAGACAGGTGACAATACGTCAGGCAACGCCGCCAACACCTTCCAGAGGCTCATTTCCACCAAAGTTCTTACCGGCTTCATGGGGAAATTTTGTTTCGTGTACTTGGATGAAATCATTGTGTATTCAAAAACATGCTAGGAGCACTGCGGACACCTCCAATGCTTCCTGGAGACACTCGAACTACACAGCCTAACTTGCAAACTTTCCAACAGTAACTTCTGAAAGACGACTATAGATTACCTAGGGCACGTAGTCACACCCGAGGGGAACTACACCCAAGACGCATCAATACAGGCCATTGAAGAAGCAGTTGCGTCGCTTCTTAGGCCTATGTAACTGGCTACGCGATTTCGTGCCAGACATCGCCCGACAGATGGCACCTCTCCATCCGCTCCTAGAGAAGGAAACACGTTGGTGGTGGGGAGAAGAACACTGCAACGCCTTCCAAGCCCTGAAGCAGAGCTTCCAGTATATCGCACAACTCCACCGACCACAAGGGGAGAGTCCAGTAATACTTCAGACGGATGCCTGCCAGAATGAGCTGGGGGGAAGTCCTATACCAAGAGAACCCCTCCGGCCAGCCGCAAGGCATCACTTACGCAAGCACTCGACTCAACGCAACTGAGCAGAAATATCATATCAACAAGCAGGAGTGTCTTGCTGTAATCTGGGCAGTAAGGAAGTACCGCTATCACTTGGAGGGCAGGCACTTCATACTCAGAACAGACAGCAAAGTCCTCCAATGGCTGCACGAATCCAAGAATGCCAAAACCAAGCTCGGGCGGTGGGAAATGTACCTCACCGAATTTGATTTTGAGGTGCAACACTGCCCGGGCAAAAATAACGACCTGCCCAATGCCCTACCATGCCAGCCGGACCTCGATGGTGGTGCCAAGGAAGACGAGGAGTGGGAGAGAATGACCCCCCCTCTGGTTCCCACCAGACACCCCGAAGAGCTCCTCCAGCTCCATCTCAGCAGGTACCAGATCAGCTACCACCAACAAAAGGACCCAGAAAGCCAGTGTCTCCTCCAGGACATGCCCCAGAAATTCGAACTCCGGGACGATGTCGTTTGGTCCCGGAGCGGACAACAAGGGACCCCGTGGAAGATCTGGATACCCAGGAACCTGAGGGCGGACCTCTGCCGCAACCACCATGACCACCCGCAGGCCAGCCACCGAGGCATTAAGCAGATGCTGCAAAGCATTGGGGTAAGATACATATGGGACGGGATGTGCAACAGTACGTCAATAACTGCAAGGCGTGCTGTCGAGGCAAGGCCTATCCCATCCCCCAACCTACAGCAAAACCCCGTCAACCACATACAGCCTGGAGCACCTAGTCGCTGACCTGATGGGACCTTACCCAAGGAGCACCAAAGGCAACAGGTACTTATTAGTGGTCACTGACCAATTTTCCCGCTGGGTAGAGGTGTTTCCCCTACCCAGTCAGGAAACCAAAAATATCATCCGGAAGTTTCAAGACGGAGATGTTCCCCCACTCGGAGTACCCGCAGGCCATCCTGACGGACAATAGCACGCAATTCACCATTAACCAATGGCAGAGAGCACACAATACATGGGGAGTGGAAATGTGGACGACCCCCCCATATCACCCGTAGGCCAACCCCACTGAGTGAAGGAATCAGGAACTCAAGAAGAGCCTCCGACTCAATGTGGGAGAGGACCACCGCCATTGGGACAAACACATACCAATGATCCTCTTCGCCCTCAGGAGGACGAACGAAGCTGTAAACACCAGCCCCAGCCAGCTCATACTGGGACGAACCCTTCATCGCTCAGGTGACTGGCAGTGGGAGCAGGCGTCCCGGAAATGCCCCAAACCGAGGACGTCTGCCTGACCGCCTTAGCCTGAACCACAAGGGCGCAAGACGCCCAGGCCCAGTACATAGACCGGAAGTACCCACAACCCCGCACCAGAATGAGAAGCTTCAACATGGGCGAGGCTGTACTTCTCTGCAGTCACCCACTTCGTAAGGCCCGAGGCCAGTTCAGCGCAGACCTCACAGATAAGTGGGAAGGGCCCTATACCATCGTGGGAAGCCAGGATAATGTGTATTGGGCAGAAGATGCCAGGGGACCAATCCAAAAGGTAACCAGAGAGCACATGCGCTCTTGCCCCGGCGGAGCTCAAGACCACGGGGCCGAGGCCTCCGAACCAGAAGCAGAGGAAGAAAGGGAGAACGACCCCCAGCCGCCAAAGCCCCCACAAGGTCCAGCCCCCTACCTTCTGAGAGCTTGGCGAAAACCCTTGACGCATGAAGTCAGTTGGTTGACAGCGACATCATGGTCAGGCAAGTTTTGACGTGTCAGTCAAAGACACGGGTTGATATTACTGGCTGACTATACTAACGTCTGACCAGACCCCGGCGGGTATACAGTACAGGGCACATAGCCTGGCGACTCGGGAACAAAGTCAAATGCAGGCTTAGCGGTTCGGCGAACTGGATGGCATACAGCCCCAGGTTTACCTTTGCTGAAGGTGGCCTGGGGTAGCTGCTGCTGGAGTTGACTGGAACTGGTGCCCCGACCTAGAGCGGCGGTGCTACTGTGGCTGGTGGTGCTGTGGTGAGCCCGGGTAGGGCTGCTGGTCCAGCGGCACCGGAACCAG
>NQII01004409.1:49586-132853 GCA_002778355.1 Clitarchus hookeri
TCCAAAGGTGGGCAGTTGATTATCTGTCTTCCCGAGACTACTAGTGCTGTTAGTTCATATTCTGCCGCAGCGCTGCCAACATAACAGTTGACTTTGACCTAGTCCGAAAACACGTTTATTCAATGTATATATACTTTTAACAATGCTGCCCTTCCTTTTTGAATGTTACATGTTGCAATAGGTGTATCATTCACGTTGCATAGTATTATAATAGGCCAATGCTTATGTCACAAAATTACTGTTTACGGTACAACACATCCAGGGATTAACATCCCTGGATTAACATGGACACTCAAAAATTCTGGTAAAGTTATAGGCAAAAAAACTGGTACATTAAACAAAAAATTTATAAATTTTGTCAGGTTCATATAACAAAAAAAACCAAGCCATTTTTTCCAGTATTGTCTATTATGGCATGAATAGTATCAGGGTAGAGGTTCTGAATTTATTGTGCCCTATTAATTCAGATGCTGATACCTTAAATATTGGCAGATACCTTAGTATCAGTATTGGTACCGGTACCGGACCAGTCCTAATGTTTTGTTATGGAATGACTGTGAAATATATTCCATGTCCTACTTACTATTCCGTCTGTACAACAAGTAACTTTTATAAACAATTTCAACTAGTACGTAAACCTTAACCAATTTTACTGTGGATCTTACAGACATTTATTAAAAAAATTTTCAAGGGTTTAAAAGTTACAGGTTCAGCTTGCATTCAGGGTCTGCTTACAATCAATAATGTTTGAAAACAAAATGGCAGCAACAACAGTCGGTGATATAGAAGTGTCCAAGGTTTAACAGGAAATAACCAGTAACGAATGTAGGATTGGATGACTTTTAATTGTTAGTAGGTAAATGTAATAGTAGTCGGCCTAAATCTCATATATTGTAAACTATATTGTTGTCTGTGAAAAGAAAAGAAATTGGTGAATATGTGTGCGCCTTTTGGGATAAAGTAAAAAATTTACAAAAGGGTCTTGCTTGAGACGGTCAGTGTGGAAGGTGGTTCCATGCGGAATGTGTAAAGGTGAATAAAAGTGAATATAAGAAATATTGTGAAGATGAAAACAAGATACGGATTTGTGATCGGAAAGACTGTGTGACGCAACCTAACCTTTCGAGTCTCCAGGGCATGATTGACGATTTGCAGAAGTTATAGACAACAGCAATAATGCTGCAAGAACAGCATGTACAGATACAGCGATCAACTCAACCATGGGACAAAAGTATGATGAACTTATAAAGCAGCTAGAAGAGATAGGAGCCAGTGTATTAGGAGTTGTCAATGTTGTCAAGAATGATCGAGGATATTAAGCAGTATGAGAGAAGAAATAATGCTGTGATTTATGGACTACCAGAAAATTCCCCAGATGTGTATGACAGTATTTGTAAATTGGGGAAAGAGCTTAAAGTGGATATAAGGTATGCGGACATTGATGTAGCACACCATTTGCCCTCCAGTAAACCCAGACCTAAACCTATTTTGGTCAAATTTGTCAATAGATGGAAGAAGGAATCATTATTGAAAGCCAAGGGTAAGAGGAAACAATTAAGTTCACATGAGTTGGGATATTACAGAGCATCCCATATGATCTACTTCAGTGACCACTTGACACCCTGCAATGATAGTATACCGAAATTTACATGCATAATAATATTAATAATAATATAGAAATTTTGGTGGATGAAAAAAAAAAACAGATTCTGCTGAGTGTGTAATGTGCTAAATGATTATTTGATCAATTTAGCAAAAAATATGCAAAAAGACATGCTCGTTCCAAACAAATTAGAGCATGTTCCAACTAATCCTCACTCAACGGTGATGTTGCCCACAGATATAAATGAAATTGCCAACATGATAAAGGAGCTAAAAAATAAAAATAATAAAACTGAAGATAATATACCATATATATACCCTTATAAAAGTGTAGTTTTTGGTTAGCACGTATTATTATGCAACTAATTAATTTATATTTTGAAGAAGTAATTGTACCAGATATATGTAAAGTAGCTAGAATATTTCCTGTATTCAAAAGTAATCAAAAAAATAATCTCAGTAATTACAGACCAATAAGTATTTTATCCGTATTAGCAAAAATCTAGGAGAAAGCTGTTTAGAAAAGACTAACTTTGTGTTTAATAATGAAAATCAACAACCTGCAAATTCACAATATGGCTTTGTGAGGAACTCAAACACCACCTGTGCCGTTATTGATGCCATTATACCTGCTCAAGAGGCCCTGGGCAAACATTTGTCTGCAGCGGCTGTATTTATGGATTTAAAAAAAGCATTTGATACAGTAGATAATCAGCTGCTGCTAAAGAAAAATGGAAAATATGGGAGTTGGGGGGAATCAATTGAAGTAGTTTCAAAGCTACTTACAACATAGATTATAATATGTAGAAATAAATGGCATAAAGAGTAGGAAACTATATATATATATATATATAGTGTGATGTCCCACAGGGATCAGTATTGGGACCCTTATTATTTTTAATATATATTAATGATATTAACAATTTTGAGATGACACTTCTATATTTTATAGTGGCAAAAATGCAGCATGTATCATGTCTGACATAAACAGTGACTCTAAAGTAATTACAGAGTGACTCACAAAGAACAGGCTATCGTTAAATGCTAAAAAGACTAAAATAATTTTTTTTTTCAAAACCAGAACACAGTATCATAAATCGTAACCCCTTGTATGTTAACAGTAATTTGATTGAAGAAGTTGAATCAATTATTTTCTTAGGCATAACATAAGACAGGCACTTGTCATGGAACCAACATATAGAATATGTTAAAAAAATCATGTCACGTTTTCAAAATTTGGACTTCTCACAAACCAACTAATAAGTATATATTATTCAATGATACACTCACAGCTAAATTACATGAATATAATATGATCTTGCTCTACAAAGATTAAATTAAGAGAATTAGAAATATTACAAAAAAGGGTTATAGAAAGAGTATTTAACTATAATTTTTTCACTAGTAGTAAGGAAATTTTTAAAATGTCTGGAATTATACTATTAGACGTTAGTATTAAAGTTAATGGATGCAATTATATCTATAGATAACTGCATGAATAAATATTGCATGAATATATACACAAGAATAAATATGCTTACAAACTGTGAAGTCCATTCCTATAACACAAGAAACTCGGAAAACTTAGCTCAACAACACTGCAAATCAAATAAATATGGGATTAAAGCTATACTATCGACTCAAATTGCTTGTTATAATTTTATCCTCATTTTCCAAAATAAATTAAAATGTTACTTAATAAATCAATACTTATTATGACTTTTTAAATAATGGAAGCTAATATAACAGCATCCATGGGATAGGATATGTGATATAATTATTTTTAAGCATTTCAAGCCTTAAGAATTGTGTCAATATTATAAACTTATGCTGAGCTTGTATTAATCCTTAGACCCATTGTTGAAATTTGTAATGTCTGTGTTAACCTCTGTGCAATTGAGACTGTTTTTTATATTAACTAAAAATTATACTGTATGTTGTCTGCCATGTACACAGTAACTGTCCCAAACAGTGAGCCCAGGCTCATTGGGACCTAAAGGAAATAAATAAATAAAAAGAAAGAATACGGTACAGCCACTTGAGTATTTTCCAGTGTAACCAGTGAATTGTAACATGTCACCCCATACATAACCGTTACCAGAACAGTAACTTGTCCAAACACGCTGATTAGCTGCTATCTACTGCACTTCTATTCAGAGCCAGAATCAGAGTGTTTCAACTAAAGGCTCCAACCTAAGCTAATTGTGCACACGTCAAATTTTATGTAAAATTACCCTACAGATGTTGCTTGCCCATTATAATTTCATACCAAGAGTAAAGAAGGTGAGTTAAGCATTTTTCTATTAGTGCTTATTTACCTTATTTCTGTGCAGGCGTGACAGTCAGTCTACAGTTGTTGTCACGTAGAAAACCTCCCCTTAATGCTAGCGTGGGGAGTTCACCTTAAGATATTGAGTGCGGACTGTGATTTTTCTTGGCCGTTCATCTTTACATTTTATTACAATCTTAAATACCTGTTGTTCCACAGATCCATACCCCGTGGGTAGGGATTCCACGTCTAGTTAGACNATTTTATTACAATCTTAAATACCTGTTGTTCCACAGATCCATACCCCGTGGGTAGGGATTCCACGTCTAGTTAGACCACACGTACCAGGGTTTGTTGACTCTTTTGCTACTTACCTTAACCTGAAGCTAGGTCAGTACTTATACCTTAATTGTGTACACTCCGAGACTGAGGCTTTAAGAATGAGGGGAGTCTGACCAGACAGGTGAACTACAAGAACTTTGAGACGCAGAGGATGGTGGGACAGCATCCATGTCTCCGGTTAAACAGTTGGGGAGGGGCTTAACACGCCATGAGACAACATCATTGGCTCATAGTAGCCTGTACCTGTCACTGCCCTTGTTCTGTGCCGATACATGTCGTTGCTAACACGTCCGCCACATCCTCTATACGCCTCTTAGATGGCAGCCCGCAAGCCGCCGCTGCCGCCACTTTGGTGGGTGGATCACCCCCTACACAAGACTGCACTGAGGTCACACTCTCTCACCGCTCCATGCGCCTCTCACTCGCCACAGCCCTCAGAGCAGTATATAGGCCGCAGACCGGCCAATCTAAAGGTACATCGGTTCCCAGCCTGAGCTCTGCGACACCAGTCCAGTTGTCATCCTCGCTTAAGTCAGTAACCGCCTCTAGCAAGTTCGCTGGGAGTAAGTCCCCAGCCTGAGCATCGCGTTGTTTGCTAGCTAGCTAGCTCTACAGATCATAGTTCAGTTTGCCACNGGGAGTAAGTCCCCAGCCTGAGCATCGCGTTGTTTGCTAGCTAGCTAGCTCTACAGATCATAGTTCAGTTTGCCACACGCCCGTGCCGTTCGACTGTGTAGCGTGCCTTGCGTTACCGCTTGGTTCTGGCTCGTCAGGCTTTTCTGGGCATAGGTCGGGAGTCTGTGTACTTCTGCATTTTGCCATTAAAGACACTTGCTCTCAAGTCAGCCTTCTGCTTTCAAAGCTACTCTACTTACCACTATCCTACATTAGACTCACACACGGCTTCACCGCGACGTGAACCTTCATATATCAGGCCCGGAAGGAAGCTCCTTGTTCTTGCAAGAGTTGTGTGTTTGGCTGCCAGCAGGTCACACCGTTCTCCTGGGCACACCCTTGGCAAGGGAAGAGAGGCTTTCCCGGTCTCTNGTGTTTGGCTGCCAGCAGGTCACACCGTTCTCCTGGGCACACCCTTGGCAAGGGAAGAGAGGCTTTCCCGGTCTCTCAAGCCCGAGGAGGGACAGCTCCGAGGCTCCAACTGTGTGCTTGACTCAAGTGAACAGCCACTCCTCAGACATCACTGGAGAATCGAAGAAGGACTTAGTATTCTTTTCGAAGGAAGACCGTACTCTCAACTTGACAGTGACATTTGAAAAATTTTGTCGCCTCCCTCACTGCAGGCTGACACTGGACTAGCCTCCCGAGAATACCACGACATCACTCTCCTCTGGGACTATTTATAGTTACCAACCCACAACCTGACAGTAAGACTTGAGCAATCCTGTCGCCCCCCTTACTGCTTGTTGACGGGAAGGTGAGCAAGGACAAACCCCTATAGCATCGGCACCAGAGGGCATTGCCAGCTCACTGGGAAGACCACACCAGATTAGAGTTCCCTTCGACGACCGAGTATATTGAACATTACCCAGTCGTGCCGCCTACAGATTTCAGACAGATCCATCTGCATTCTTACCTTCAGTACATATCACTACAACTTATTTTCATTACTTGCTACAGACAATACTGCATGTGCCTAGCCAGTATTCAATGTACCATCATACATAGGCAGTTAGAAGAACAACNACTTGCTACAGACAATACTGCATGTGCCTAGCCAGTATTCAATGTACCATCATACATAGGCAGTTAGAAGAACAACATTTTTTTTCAAAGTTTAGAAGAGTATAAAAAGTTAAGTTAAGCATGCTCCAGCTATATTTCACTACTTACTGACTTAACAAACCTGTGTAAGTTTCTTCAAGAACATGTAGTGTTCTTCTTTCGATGTTCCAGGGCTCCCTGCAGACTTGAAAATACTTTTGATAAGATCCTCATAGAATAATACTAAGAGAGGTTTCCTATCTTCTTTGCTCCCCTTACGGTTCACTATCTGGAAACAAAAGGGAGCATCTGTTTTCCCTTTATTCAACACCATAAAAAAAAATTGCCTTTAAATGCCTATAAATAAGGAATAACATAGTACATAACAAGAATATATAATAAAATTAAAGTACAAAGAAAATAATATGTAATTACTAAAATAAATGTTGACAGTATTACACAGAAGAAATAGAAATTACACTGCTGGACATAACAGTTACATCATCTTTTCTTATGTGAAATTTTATTAAACCATCGCAGGCTGATAGATGATGGTACTAGAGGGTAGTGATTAGTCTTTCACGCATAGAGGACATATTGTTCAGCATCTGCAAAGCATGCATTCAATATGAAATAGAGCCATCAACAGGCAGCAATACGACAAGGCAATCCATCATACCAATGGCGGACAATGTCCTGAGGCACATACCACCGTGCTTCCTGCAACTGCACACATNCCTTTAAATGCCTATAAATAAGGAATAACATAGTACATAACAAGAATATATAATAAAATTAAAGTACAAAGAAAAAAATATGTAATTACTAAAATAAATGTTGACAGAATTACACAGAAGAAATAGAAATTACACTGCTGGACATAACAGTTACATCCTCTTTTCTTATGTGAAATTTTATCAAACAATCGCAGGCTGATAGATGATGGTACTAGAGGGTAGTGATTAGTCTTTCACGCATAGAGGACATATTGTTCAGCATCTGCAAAGCATGCATTCAATATGAAATAGAGCCATCAGCAGGCAGCAATACAACAAGGCAATCCATCATACCAATGGCGGACAATGTCCTGAGGCACATACCACCATGCTTCCTGCAACTGCACACATNACAAGGCAATCCATCATACCAATGGCGGACAATGTCCTGAGGCACATACCACCATGCTTCCTGCAACTGCACACATACATTCGCCAGTGTTTAGGCAGGTGGTTGATGGCAGTGCAAACATTGCCCCATCATAGCCCATGTGTGTTCGATAGTGGCCAAATCTGGAGACCTGGCAAGCCAAGAAATGGTGTTCACATCTTGCACAGCTTATTGGGTGTTGCAAGCTGTGTGGGAACAAGTATTATCTTGCAGCATGATGGTATTGGGTATACTGTGCAAAAAATTGTAGAAAATGGGGCCGCAGAACGTCACCAACTTATAGCTGTGCTGTCTCCACGATTTTAACAACCACAAGACGTGACGGAGAGTCTTAACCGATGACACCCCATTCCCTAAAACCTGGCATCCAGGATGTACGGCATTCAAGAATCAGTGCAGGATAATTGAACATTGTGTTGCNCCCCATTCCCTAAAACCTGGCATCCAGGATGTACGGCATTCAAGAATCAGTGCAGGATAATTGAACATTGTGTTGCCCACCGTGGTACCAAACCCTGCTGCAACCATCATCTGCATCAAGAATGAAGTGAGACTCATCAGAGGATGCCATTCGGCGCCAATTCATCTGCCCAATGTTGGCGTTCCTGGCACCACTGATGGCATGCCAAACGCTGCCAAGACTTCAAAGGCAAATGGCGCAGTGGACGCTGTGCCTGCAGACCAGCCTTGTGCAAACGGCGATGAGTGCTCCTTGTTCAGACAGGCAAATGTAGTGCAGGCCCTAGATACTGAAGGATCTCCCTGGACGTGGTGCCACGTTCTGCTACTACAAGTTGGTGGATGCAATAATCTTCTCAATCTCTAGGCATCTGTCAGGACTAGTATCAACTGTACATGACGTACATACCCACACCAACAACAGCCAAGATGAATAGCTATATGAGCCAACCACTCCACTTACAATCCCATTCAAATGTGTCTTTGCAAGCACGATGCCGTGGCTGCTGCTCAACACACAGCCTATTAGGCACTGGATACCGGTCACAAGCACTCCCTACATCACGTGTTGCAGTGATGTCACTTTAACCATTTGCATAGTGCAACTGGTACTGCATGTGATCTTCATTTTATTGCAAATGGATAACTGCTTACAGGTGTGGCGATTTNCCCCATTCCCTAAAACCTGGCATCCAGGATGTACGGCATTCAAGAATCAGTGCAGGATAATTGAACATTGTGTTGGCCACCGTGGTACCAAACCCTGCTGCAACCATCATCTGCATCAAGAATGAAGTGAGACTCATCAGAGGATGCCATTCGGCGCCAATTCATCTGCCCAACGTTGGCGTTCCTGGCACCACTGATGGCATGCCAAACGCTGCCAAGACTTCAAAGGCAAATGGCGCAGTGGACGCTGTGCCTGTAGACCAGCCTTGTGCAAACGGCGATGAATACTTCTTGTTCAGACAGGCAACTGTAGCGCAGGCCCTAGAGACTGCAGGATCTCTCTGGACGTGGTGCCACATTCTGCTACTACAAGTTGGTGGATGCAATAATCTTCTCAATCTCTAGGCATCTGTCAGGACTACTATCAACTGTACAAGACATACAACCTATACATACCCACACCAACACAATGTGTCACGGTGATACTTGCACAGCCAAGATGAATAGCTATATGAGCCAACCACTCCACTTACAATCCCATTCAAATGTGTCTTTGCAAGCACGATGCCGTGGCATTCCTATCTGCTGCTCAACACACAGCCTATTAGGCACTGGATACCGGTCACAAGCACTCCCTACATCACGTGTTGCAGTGATGTCACTTTAACCAGTTGCATAGTGCAACTGGTACTGCATGTGATCTTCATTTTATTGCAAATGGATAACTGCTTACAGGTGTGGCGATTTCCATTCCAGCAGTGTACATGTCTCTTCCACCTCCCTCCAAAACACTTTTCCCACAAGAATCACTGGCAATCAGTATTCAAAATAGAACCGCATACTGGAACCAATATTTAAATTGTAGAATCGGTACCGGAACCGACATTTTTTGTTATTTGACCCATCCCTAGTTTTCAGTAATTTATTTATTTTCAGTGGCAGGTGTGAGCAATTGCCTCTTCTCCCCATTTCACCCATGCCAGTGATGTGTAAATATAACTTTTCTTAGTGATTTTTTTGAGTAACGCTACTTTTCAATAAAATTATATAGCGTTCTGGTCTATAGTCATAGAAAATGATCATGTGATATCTCAGATAAATTCTGATATTAAAGTGTCACTCATCTTAAAATACCAAGCATCTACAGTAGTGATAATAATTCTGCAAATTATATTAAAGAGTATAAAACCAGTGTTTGCTTGTACAGTCCATTCATGGTATCATCACTTTTTTTTTGGGTGGGGGGATACCTCAAGTGCAAGATGTTTGCCTGTTTTTTTAAATAAATCATATGCCACAAATATTTAATACTGTTATAAACATTAAAGTTGTATACTAGGTATTTTTGATTAAATGAAACATCCACTTATATGGTCTCTATAAATTATAATATTTATTTCACAATATATTTGAATAAAAAAAAAAAGGGNTAGGTATTTTTGATTAAATGAAACATCCACTTATATGGTCTCTATAAATTATAATATTTATTTCACAATATATTTGAATTAAAAACAGAGCGTGCAGTGACGTGCTTGAAGAGCTAGTAAGAAAAAACATGTAAAGTGTTATTAGAGTGAGTTCTGATACTATATNGCGTGCAGTGACGTGCTTGAAGAGCTAGTAAGAAAAAACATGTAAAGTGTTATTAGAGTGAGTTCTGATACTATATTTGTAAAGAAAACACATTTCACTGTTACTTATTAAAAATATTAATATTTTTGTTGCCTAATATGCAAAGTAGAATACAAAACTAAGTCACCTAATTTTTTTTCCCACAAAAGCAAAAATTTACAGAGGCAGAGAGTGTCATTTAATTTTGTTTTTGCCAAATTTCATTGTGTTTTGCATTTGTCAAGTTTTTCAGTGTTGTGGCAGGTAATTGATAGTTAAATATTTTTGATTTGATCATATTTTATACTATTTTATTGTAAAAAGCAATGTTTAAATTCATGAACCATAATTAAAACATGATTTTAATGTTCAAAGACCTAACTGTATCTAGATGTGATTGCAGGACTGATGACTTAGAAGAAGGCAAAACTGGCAACAAGTTATTTTGCTGGACTGAGTACCTAATAATATTTTCTTCAAGCAAAAAAATAATTACAATTACCTAATTAATTTTGTGCTATATTTTTAACCTATCTAGTACAGTAACAAAGTTGTAATAAATTCATGTTTCTATTGCAGGAGTAAAATATTTAAATGTGTGTATTTCTGTTAGATAGGTGAACTGACGTTCTAATGAAATGACAGTTGTGGGCCGAGTTCCGCAGTCGGTACGTTGGTTCAGTATGTGGTGACCCACACAGTCCACAGTGTAACATTTCAGTTTAATCAGAATGTCGAAATTTACAGCTTCTCCAATTTTTATTACCTTGTTCTTCTTTTCAAACAAATTACATAAATATCACTCGTACGTTTTCTCAAAAAAAAAAAATATATCACTCATTTTTAAACATCTTGCAGCAATGAAATTCAATATTTATAAATATATTCAATCATTAATTATATCCTAACTAGAGGTGAGCCGATATGGTTTTNAGCAATGAAATTCAATATTTATAAATATATTCAATCATTAATTATATCCTAACTAGAGGTGAGCCGATATGGTTTATGAGCCTTTTCCAATATTGCTGATACAAACTTACCGATATTGCCGATACTGCCTTGACAAGGAAAAATAACACTATTGCAAGTTTCAAAAAATAAAAACTTAATGTTTAAACATTTATCTAAATAAAATTTTAATTGTCTTCATTTTTATTGTTTCAGTGATAGGTCTAACTATTACGATAAATATAAATCTAGGAACAACATATTAAGCTTAAGCATATTTATAAGACAAAAATAACCTCCAAAAGCATGTCATTAAGCAATGAAACTCTTAAAAAAAACATAACACTTCAAATGGTGCGTACAATCAATCTGCCGTTTTAAGTTTGTGGTACTATAGGACCTTGATGATGTACCGCCTCTCGAAACCAAACATTTGCAAATATTGTAAACAGATTTGCATTCTTGCGTGTTGCTTACGGTACAAAGAAATTCCACAAATCACTTTTTCTTCCAGCCATATCATTTGTTTATTGCTGGCACACGTAAATAATTTCATCACGTTCTAACCCTAACCTAACACCGTCATGTTACTACAGCAACAGCAAACAAACAAAAAAAAAATAGGCAAACTGACGGAATGGCACAGCTTGGCGACAGTAATGTGCAGCATATAACCAAAATTACGTAAGTTTTTTTTTATGTGTCGCAGTGTTTGCGGTTTGTCGTGAAACAATTAAGACAAAATATTTTTGGAGGTAATAGTAAATATTAATTATTGTTAATATTATATATGTGTTAGGCTGATTAAATGTTACATTTTNAATAGTAAATATTAATTATTGTTAATATTATATATGTGTTAGGCTGATTAAATGTTAAATTTTGTTTATGCTGCAAGCTTGCCTCCATAGATAAAATTCAGTAAACGTAAATGGTGGCTACTATTGTTTTGTTGTATACATGTTTCGTAAACAATCATGCAAAACGTGCCTAATTTTGCTTTGAAAATAAACACAGCCAGTTGGGTACTTTAGTAAAAACCAATTTAAAAATAATGATTATTTTAATAAAACCAAATAGTGAGCAAAGCACTCCAATTTTGGCAAGTCGAAAACAGCATCATCTTAGATTCTTAGGGCAAAATATTGGTTATAATATCGGCGATTTAAAAATGAATTGCGCACAATTCCGATCATTACGATATTGGCCGGTTTCGATATATTGGTACCGGTATCGGCTCAGTCCTAATCCTAACACTTATTTTTCCACATACGCCTATCGTTGGCTATGGTTGTATTTCTATCAACGAAAAAATGTGTTCGATTTCACTTCAGCCTTACTTCTGATGTTACCTGCTTTTGGATTGGCTGTCGTCTGGCCATGCCACATCTCTCCTCCAACCAGCAATGGCGACACGAGAGCGAACCAGGATAATTTCCTTTCGTTCAGGTGTTTTATAACATTCAATGCTTACTACTCTCTAGGGACATAATGACCAATAACAAATCTATTTGAAATACTGAATATCCTCTTAAAACAAATGAAATCTAACTTACACATGACATGATCTATGTCAATAAACTAGTAAAATAACCAAAGATTATACTGTCCTTTGTTTAAATCATATGATAAAGCTTAATTTGAAAATTATATTAAATGAATTGTCACCCTAAGCAAGTACTCTGTAATCATGGACCAATATAATATCTAGAAGGAAAGTTAAATATAACCCCTAAAAAACTGCAATGTTACAACAGTGGTTTAGGTATGTTTNAATATAATATCTAGAAGGAAAGTTAAATATAACCCCTAAAAAACTGCAATGTTACAACAGTGGTTTAGGTATGTTTTTAACAGTTATTAAAGGCTACATCTGTTTATATTTCAATTTTGTAACTTTTCCCTACACATCTGAAACATAATTAAGAAATGTGCTTGGACATTTCTGTGAACGGAATATTTTCCACTGCCACAAAAACATACACAATAACTGCCCCTTAACACACACATTAATTTTTCATGTCAGGTCTTGCAAAAGAGGAAATTTATGGTGCAATAAGTAGCTCCAAATTTCTTATAACAACTGACACAGTGGAACTTATGGAAATAGTTTCAGTAGTGCCGCGTAACATGAAGCAACCAATCACAAAACAGTTGGCATGCCAGCAGTAACCAATACATACCACTATCCAGGTGAAGGCGCTCGTTTCATTGGTGCTAGCTTCGTACATTGTACAGCACCAACCACGATTTTACCTATTCTGCAATATGCCAGACATAACAAGTACACTCACGATAATATGTTAAATGGTTAAAGTGCTAAACCCGACTCAGGAGAAATAAAAGCCTAATAAGCATGCTGTATGCTGAAAAAAAAAAAGGAGAACTAAAAGTCATAGTTTGTATGAGTATTGTTTACAATATTCCCCACCATAATTAAGTTTGTTGCCACTCTTGTACATATGTAAGGTAAGCTACACAAGTTGTGCACTTGACTTTAGTCTTTTCCATTGNTAAGTTTGTTGCCACTCTTGTACATATGTAAGGTAAGCTACACAAGTTGTGCACTTGACTTTAGTCTTTTCCATTGGACTGGACGCTTGTTTGTTTTAATATATAGTTCAGTAAAGGCTAGCCTTTATCAAAATATCCTTACCCACATCAATACGTAATGAGAGACTAAATAATTCTAAACAATGCTCCTCTGCCTCCCCCTCCCCCCCTTCTAAAAACACAAACAGCTGAACACGGTCACTAATATTAACGTGTAATATGCATAATGTGCTATATTGTTATTAACAGAAATATTTTAATAACATTTAAAGTAAACATCACTAGAACCATCATCAATACAGACACTGTTAAAAGTCACAAAGCAAACCCAAATACGATATGGTAAAAAATTGTAAACATTTATACGTTATACTTTTTTTATATAAGCCAGCATTTTTTGGACAGCTGAAGAATATAAACAAAGCATTTTGCAGTTGAAATATAGATGACATTTGGCAATGTTTTTATTTATTCACATGCAGCGAAGGTTATCTAATCAGTACCTAAAAGTACAGTAGAACTTTATCAGGGAGGTGTGAAATAACCATGAATGGACTATAGTTGTTCATTCATTTCTCCAGAAATCTGAAGAAAATGTTAATTCTAATGATGGAAAACCAATTAGAACCACTAGCCATTAAAAAATTGCAAACCTACACATTTCTAAAAAAAAAACCAACATAATAAATCAATTAATTGCATACCTACACAAATCAGTAACTGCTGATGTGTCAAAACACTGGGTTATAAAGGAATTGGAGCAATTGACTGACTTATCTAACAGATCACATTACGTCATAAATGTGGTCATGCACCTCAAAATCACAACTCCATGCACACTGGTAGACATCACTAACCTGCACTAAGCAATCAGCTGCCATTAGCTGGAACGGAGGGTCCTCCAGCAGCACGCACAGAACACGGAGCAGACGATTGTTGTCTGCGCTGATCGCAGATATCGAGATCCACTCAACAAAACCAGCCAACGTCAGCAATGCAACCTGAATTCGCACCAACAAATAAAACAAATCAATATAATCTGAGAATTCAGGAGAGAACAAAGCTTGCATAACCAGTCTGTGTAACAAACTGGTTGTGTTAAACTATTTGACTTGTTATGCACACTTGTTAGCTTACCTATTTGCATCTAATTACTTACATTTTTACACAAAATGCAAGACTAATTCATGAAGTGTGGTCACTTTCTTATTTAAATACTCTGCTTTAAACATGCACTGAAAGAAAATCCATNGAACAAAGCCTGCATAACCAGTCTGTGTAACAAACTGGTTGTGTTAAACTATTTGACTTGTTATGCACACTTGTTTTGCAACACTTTGTCAAATTTACTCACTTTTTCACACTGAATTTTTCTAATGTTTAGAAGCATCTAATTACTTACATTTTTACACAAAATACAAGACTAATTCATGAAGTGTGGTCACTTTCTTATTTAAATACTCTGCTTTAAACATGCACTGAAAGAAAATCCATACAGCGCTCTCTTTTTAGACCTCACTAAAAATTATGCTTAAAATGTCTATATGTGTTCAGCAAACTGAGTGTGCACACTTCTGAATACTTCCAGAACATACAAATGCAGCTACAGGTTTACAACCTTCCTAGTTCACAAATTATTTACAAGCATAAATACTGTGAAAACTTCAGTTTACACTTTTAAATGGTCCATACAAAAGTTTTCTATAAAGCAATAAACTTTAAAAGCAATATAAATTTTTGATTGAGAGCACGTTTGAAAATTATGCCATAATGACCATTACCTAGTTACACAAAATCAAACTAACCCTCAATACAAAAACCCTAATGTGAAATAGTAACAGATTGTGGGGTGAAAACATGTCAACCGGAGCTGAGCTCACACAGACAGTGATTAGGTGGATCCTCCAGAGCAAACTTAGAACTGCTGAAGTACGAGTGTACAGACCTGCATTACTCTAGCGTGCGGACTGGCTCCTTTGGTGTTCATATGACTCGTCATGATCTTGTACTTATTGTAGTGCTCTTCCATGATCCCCAGGAAGAAACTCAAGATGCTGATCATGTTCAACGTCAGAGCCTGATATATCTCTCTCCTACGCTGTGTTGCTTCCAATGTCTGTAACAATATTACTACTTTCAACAAACATTTAAAAAATTTTTGCACGTCATGATGGTGCAAAATGAATAATTTTGTCAACAACACCCTATCACAAAAATATAATACCAATAAATCTTTGGGAAAACAGTGAAATTTACTTTGCAGGTTGAGATGCCACAACATGATCAATGATATGTTGCAATAATTAACTCTGGTTATGCTTTTAAAATTTCCCATAAACAGATTGGTGGAGTTTGAATTTCTAGCTGCAATATTACAAAACATAATAATGTAAACTGCAGGGAAAAAGAAAGCAGTTGGCAGAGCAAAAAAGAAGTAAAATTAACACATGACGCACCACGAGCGACATCATGATTCATTGTGAGCCTCCGCCAAATCTGTGCCCACCCATAGCATAACCGTAGGCCGCTACACGCTACTGGGTCTGAATGGAGAGTTATAGTNCAAGACTAATTCATGAAGTGTGGTCACTTTCTTATTTAAATACTCTGCTTTAAACATGCACTGAAAGAAAATCCATACAGCGCTCTCTTTTTAGACCTCACTAAAAATTATGCTTAAAATGTCTATATGTGTTCAGCAAACTGAGTGTGCACACTTCTGAATACTTCCAGAACATACAAATGCAGCTACAGGTTTACAACCTTCCTAGTTCACAAATTATTTACAAGCATAAATACTGTGAAAACTTCAGTTTACACTTTTAAATGGTCCATACAAAAGTTTTCTATAAAGCAATAAACTTTAAAAGCAATATAAATTTTTGATTGAGAGCACGTTTGAAAATTATGCCATAATGACCATTACCTAGTTACACAAAATCAAACTAACCCTCAATACAAAAACCCTAATGTGAAATAGTAACAGATTGTGGGGTGAAAACATGTCAACCGGAGCTGAGCTCACACAGACAGTGATTAGGTGGATCCTCCAGAGCAAACTTAGAACTGCTGAAGTACGAGTGTACAGACCTGCATTACTCTAGCGTGCGGACTGGCTCCTTTGGTGTTCATATGACTCGTCATGATCTTGTACTTATTGTAGTGCTCTTCCATGATCCCCAGGAAGAAACTCAAGATGCTGATCATGTTCAACGTCAGAGCCTGATAANCTTATTGTAGTGCTCTTCCATGATCCCCAGGAAGAAACTCAAGATGCTGATCATGTTCAACGTCAGAGCCTGATATATCTCTCTCCTACGCTGTGTTGCTTCCAATGTCTGTAACAATATTACTACTATTTATCTTTCAACAAACATTTTAAAATTTTTTGCACGTCATGATGCTGCAAAATGAATAATGTTCACAGTCAACAACACCCTATCACAAAAATATAATACCAATAAATCTTTGGGAAAACAGTGAAATTTACTTTGCAGGTTGAGATGCCACAACATGATCAATGATATGTTGCAATAATTAACTCTGGTTATGCTTTTAAAATTTCCCATAAACAGATTGGTGGAGTTTGAATTTCTAGCTGCAATATTACAAAACATAATAATGTAAACTGCAGGGAAAAAGAAAGCAGTTGGCAGAGAAAAAAGAAGTAAAATTAAAAACAACATGACGCACCACGAGCGACATCATGATTCCTTGTGAGCTTCCGCCAAATCTGTGCCCACCCATAGCATAACCGTAGGCCGCTACACGCTACTGGGTCTGAATGGAGAGTTATAGTTATCTGTCAGAGAGACCCATGCATGACTGTGCAGTTGACACAAACGCTCTAATGGCGCCAGCCGTCTTCCCCCCTTGCTAGGCCGTCATTGAGCAGTCCGGCCACGCTGACGGTAGTGAACCCCGAATACCTTCTTCTGGACAACAATGTACAATAGTTAGGGTCAGTTTGTCTTAGTTACCTAACTTAATTTTTGCATTTGAGGGGAGGACAAATGTTTACTTTAGGCCTACATACTNAGAGTTATAGTTATCTGTCAGAGAGACCCATGCATGACTGTGCAGTTGACACAAACGCTCTAATGGCGCCAGCCGCCTTCCCCCCTTGCCAGGCCGTCATTGAGCAGTCCGGCCACGCTGATGGTAGTGAACCCTGAATACCTTCTTCTGGACCACAATGTAGAATAGTTAGAGTCAGTTTGTCTTAGTTACCTAACTTAATTTTTGCATTTGAGGGGAGGACAAATGTTTACTTTAGGCCTACATACTNGTCAGTTTGTCTTAGTTACCTAACTTAATTTTTGCATTTGAGGGGAGGACAAATGTTTACTTTAGGCCTACATACTGCACACGTAGGTTATGTAAAGAAATAATAGTCGTATAAGAATTCAATTTTTTGCCAGCCAGTGTGTGGCAACATCATAAATGATATTAACATCATCACATAAACAAAATCCTGTACCACCTGATTCGTGAATGATTGCAAGAAAATTTCACATTGGCTATTTTCACAGCCCACATTTGCACAACAGACATCGGAGAAATATGCAGGCAGGAAGGAGATCGTAAATAAAATGTCTATATATTTTATTTTATATCGTTACAAAACAGCTGTTATTAGTGTAACCAATTAAACTTCATTTTAGAATAATTTGTAGGTGTTTAAACGAAATGGAACACCGTATGTAATAGTTTAGCTCCGTTTGTCTCTTCTTCATAGACCATAACTAGTGCTTGCTGCTAACTTTGCCATTTGCATGATTCATATTAATTGCAGAGGCCGCACATCTCAGAATATTTTTTTAATATTTCTACATTAAGTTTACATAATATATTTCAAACCCTAGTTGTTTTGAGCCCAATCGAGTTGAAAAATTTACTTTTAAAAGGACGTGTTAGATATACTTATCCGACACAGCATCGAAATATGTGACTGTACTGCCATGTTGGCCAGTGAGCATGGCTCGCTTCGGAAACCACGTCCCCATGAAATGACTCGTTTTTCATGTGTAAAATGTAAATATGCGAACAAATTCTAAGAGTTTTAAATTTCAGCGAGCTCTTTAAATATTTTAAAGTAACATATTTTCACGTGAAGCGATTCTGCTTGTTAATAATTTGGATTCAGTCTGTGATCACCAAGCCTTTCAGAAGCCGGCTCGCCATTTTTTTGTCCCGACTCCCTCCAATTTCAGCAACATAGCAAAAATTAATGTCATTTATTTATTCATAAAAATCACGCGTTGTTTGTGATGGTATCATTTTTGTGGGAAATATAATGTTTTTCTCAAAGTGATATTTTGTCATCCAATCACACTCGGTGCCATGATTAATTTATAAATAGCCTCTGCATGCACGAAATACTGTGAACTACATGATCTCGCCTTTTTTGATGAGCTGTCGCCAGTTTTAATAGTGAAATACTTTATTATTATGAATGAAAATGTGCTGTCTGATAATTTCCCCGAATTTCTAATACTTCCAGGTTTCACATACATTTACTTTCAAAAAAGTGTGTAAATATAGTACCCGAAAACTTTTAATATTAAAATTGATCAGTACAGCATCTCTCTACTGCAGCCTGGTAATTAACAGTATGCATGTGGGTTATTAATAGCAGCGGCGTGCGACTGGCGGCAGCTGTTCAATATTTGACTTCGAACTGATGGAGCTTTCTGTATTTCTGTCCCTAACTGTATTATCACAGGCAAAGACCAAGGCCATTATTGAAGAGAATGTTTGCCACACTTTGCCGTTTTTGCACACGCAATTCGAATTTGGTGACGACATTTTTGCGTTTGGCATTTATATCACAATGGAGGAGAAACTAAAATAATCGCAGACATGGTCGTTGTATAAACAGTGTGAGTGGAGAAAATAATTACCATGGTTTGTACATTCCAAACAAAAACAATTACATTAAAAAGGTAAACGTCCTTCATACCCACCTTTGTAATTTACACATTTTTTAATTCCAAGGATTTTACCCAATGATTCCAGGATTTTATGTACAAGAACCAGGATTTCAGATTCAGGACTGGTGGCAGCCCTCCATTAGACTGATTATATCAAAAGTTGATACTCCAAATCATCCCTCTGTGATGCAGTTGATTGCACGCTAGCTTATGGTACAAAGTTTTCTGGGTTCAAGTTCCAGTAAAGGGATGTGCATTTCTGTAATTATCTCTCTTAATACTGCATATGTTTCCGGTTTCATTGCCAATGATATTGCTGTCAATGACACATCAAAGTCTATATACNCTCTCTTAATACTGCATATGTTTCCGGTTTCATTGCCAATGATATTGCTGTCAATGACACATCAAAGTCTATATACCATTTAAGCTTTTTGAATTAACCGAGTTTGAATAAACAAGGTTTTACTGTAATTGTTTCTGAAGTGTTTCTTTAACTTCAGCACAAAATGAGAGAAAACAAAACCTGAAGGGATAGAATTTGGAATTGTTTTCAGTGTTGTTGTATGTTGATGAGGAAACAAGTAGTTTTGCCTTATAAATGCATGACTACGAGTTAACAGTTGTGACGCGTGACGTCGGGTGGATGACGGCGACATCACGGTCGAGCAAGGTNTCTCTTAATACTGCATATGTTTCCGGTTTCATTGCCAATGATATTGCTGTCAATGACACATCAAAGTCTATATACTATTTAAGCTTTTTGAATTAACTGAGTTTGAATAAACAAGGTTTTACTGTAATTGTTTCTGAAGTGTTTCTTTAACTTCAGCACAAAATGAGAGAAAACAAAACCTGAAGGGATAGAATTTGGAATTGTTTTCAGTGCTGTTGTATGTTGATGAGGAAACAAGTAGTTTTGCCTTATAAATATATGACTACGAGTTAACAGTTGTGACGCGTGACGTCGGGTGGCTGACGGCGACATCACGGTCGAGCAAGGTTTTGACATCTCGGTCAGAGACACGGCTGATTCAACTGGCTGACCTTCTTAACAGCTGACCGGGCCCCGGCCGGTATATAATACAGGACGTGTGACTTGACGGCACGGTACAAAGTCAAAAGTGGGCTTAGCGGTCCTGCGTACTGGGTGGCACACAGCCACGGGATTACATGTGCTGGAGGTGGCCCGGGGTGGCTACTGAACCAGCTGATGCTGCTTCTGGAGTTGACTGGAACAAGTGCCCCGACCTGCGGCGACGGTGGTGCTGCGGCTGGCGATGCTTCTGTGAGCCTTGGGAGGGCTGCTGGTCCAGGGATTCACAATCCCTAGTGGAACGAGCAGTTTCTGACAGAAGTCGGTGACGATCGGGTGTGGTCGGCTGGCGGTCTTGAATGGGGGCTAAAATAAGGAGTGGGAGGGAGCTGGGAGGTGACGACTCTCCAGCTGGCAGGCAGCTTGAGCTCGTTCCCGGTGGATTATGCTGCAAAGTGCAGTTGGGGCTGTGTTACAGCTCCCGTTGGCTTTGGAGATCGCAGCTGTCTTCTTTTCCTGCCACTTCGTACCACTCCTTTTGAAGTACTGCATACAGGTAGGGACACATATCGGCCTTACGAGAGGACAGCAGTTGACAATGTTCCCTAGCTAGGTGTAGAACCAAGCCGAGGCCGAGCCGATCACAGTCATACCCGATTACTCCAACCGGCGTCCGTTCGGCATGGTGGATGGAATGAATCGGCTTGCCTAGCTGAATGACAGCCTTTGAATTGTGTTGCTAGTGGTTGTGGCTCTGCCTTGCTGCACACCAGGTGCATAGTAAGAGTGGCCATCGGCTGGGTGTGCTTCACGAAGTAAGTGTGCCCGGTTATGGGAGTTCTCAGTTCTACTCTGGGTTCGACAATCGGTTTGTCAAAGACGCGGTCTCCTGCTTTACCCTTGTGGGCTGACGTCTACAGAGGATAAAATCACGGTCACCCTAAAATAAGCACTCTGAGGTTTGAGAGGAAAGTGTCTATTCTGTGAGGAATAGACACTGTGGCCCGTACTACTTCCTAACTAATCAGGAAGCAAACTACATAAACCGGGTGAAGGGGTCCTGGGTCTAACCTGATCAAGAGCAGATGCGGCTAGGTAGCTATAATAACAACTGTCCCTAACTATCTCAATGCCGTTGTCCAGAAGGGACTTCGAGGGCCACTACCAGAATGGAAGTGTGGTTGCGGTTATCAGAAGGGTAGGCTGTTCAAGGGGTTCAAAAACTTCTTCGGGGGTTGCTGGTACAGGTCTTGAAAAGCTTCTGGTAGGTCGCGAAAACGTTGGGGTCAGCAAAGAGCCCCAGCACACAAGTTGGTCAAGCGAGCTGCTGGAGATGAACTCAGCAATACAACTGGTGGACAACTTATGTTCCTCGGCGGTGCATGGTCATATATTCTACCTGCCCCACGGGCTCGTCTGGGGTGCGGGCGGCGAACTCCTTCTCCTGGGCGGAGCTTTGCTCTCTTGCGCGATCCCTTGGCCTGTAGCCGAACTATGCACCTCTATAATGCTGGGTTGCCTTGGTTGCGTGAGCTTAGGCGCTTAACTCGGCTGCTTGGCTAACCTCAATCACACGAGGTGGTGGCGTGACGTCTGACATCAGGGTGAACGATCTTGGCTGACATGTCTGTGGGTGCCCCCGCAACTAGGAGCGTACTTGTAGGCTCTCGTAGCAAGTCGTTTCTGGATTCAAACCCTACCTGGGGTAACGTGATGATACGTAAAAATGAGACAAAATCGTGTTTTTATCTATGTCAAATAAGTGTAACTCGTCAGTTGTTTTTAAGGCCTACAGTGTGGCACTTCTGTTTTATAACCATTTTCCNGGCTCTCGTAGCAAGTCGTTTCTGGATTCAAACCCTACCTGGGGTAACGTGATGATACGTAAAAATGAGACAAAATTGTGTTTTTATCTATGTCAAATAAGTGTAACTCGTCAGTTGTTTTTAAGGCCTACAGTGTGGCACTTCTGTTTTATAACCATTTTCCCCACAGATTTATTTGTTAAAGTGAACTGTAAATAATAGTAAAATAAAATGATATTATCTCCATTAATTTTAAACATATTACTGTGTGTTTATATTGTTGCAAGGTGCTTCACTGTTACATTACTGGTAAATGGTTTTTTATTACTTTCTATAAATTATGCCAGAAATAAAATCCTATATGTATATCTTTTTCTTCAGCTTCTAGAGAAATAAGGATGGTTTTACCAAAAAAGAAATAACAGTGCTCTTCAACCAAAAATAACACAACTTTTCAACATAAATTACATTGTTTTTCAATAAAATTAACACTGCCATTTTCAGATCTCTATTAGTTATATTAAGGAGCCTGCCTCAAATTAGAATATACAGTATTGCCAACCTTCACACGTGTACCATATGCACTATNAGAAATAAAATCCTATATGTATATCTTTTTCTTCAGCTTCTAGAGAAATAAGGATGGTTTTACCAAAAAAGAAATAACAGTGCTCTTCAACCAAAAATAACACAACTTTTCAACATAAATTACATTGTTTTTCAATAAAATTAACATATTAAGGAGCCTGCCTCAAATTAGAATATACAGTATTGCCAACCTTCACACGTGTACCATATGCACTCTGCCATTATAAACACATCACATAATTCATGTGTAACAGGCCTTAAAGAAACTTACATACTGTGTATCTTAATACTAAACTAATACATATGGAGTAAGAGATGCTTACAACAGGCACATCACCGGCTCTGTTACATCGTTACGTTGACCACAATAATGCATGCATTTTTGGTGTATTTCTAGATCTAAAGTATAACACCCAAAACACAAAAAAACTTAAATTCTCTTGTTCTAAACACACACACCCAACTCTCCAAAAACCCTTTCTCTTTTAGGACAAGAGTATATCTCAAACAAACAGGTGAAAACAATATGAAACTAGCATGTTTCAAAGTGCACATATTGTGTGCTACGTCTCAATATGTGAAATAATGAGCAGTTGTTGAATTTGTTGTATTCCATAGTTTTACATATAAAGACATGGATACTAAACCTACGGAATGCTGTGCAAAAGATAAATCACATTTTGATCTTTTTCTTGCCAACAACCAACCTGCAAGACAGCAACATCTTCAACGAGACGCAGAAATATGAGGAGAACCATCTCTGTCTGGGTTTCGCCTCGAGAGCATGCGTCGCTCAGCTCTGGTATCAGATCGCCCCACTGCTGGGGCCACTCTCTCTTCACCATCTCGACGACGACACGCGACAGGGCATCTTTGATGTGGTTTACATCTTGCAGGTGAGGGGGCATGCCCTTGTTCAGTAGCTGCATTGCATTTTCCTGCACCCAGCACGACAGAGAACAACTTAAACTGTGAAACTGAACATGCTCCTGCTTTTTTAATAACAACTAGTCCTACCAGTCGCAATAAAGAGCACATAAGTTCAAACAATGTGCACTTTATACCCAATGGTCTGGAAAACAGAATTAACATATATACAAGTAATTAAAATGGCAAATATTTTGCAATTCCAATTATGTATGTCAAAAACATGCATCAAAATAACAGAATATTTTACGAATTTCAAACTCCAAGATTTAAGAAATATATGTGAAATATACACTAAGTTTAAAATATTTAGTCAAAAAAATACTTTCCAAGAAATGGGTAATGATGTGAATTCATGGGAAATGGAAAATGCAAATTAGAGTTAATCAAACACAAAATTGTAGCAAATACTCTCTATATGAACTATACAGGTGAGAGAGTGACAAATCACCTAGCAATACTTAAGCAAGAAATTTTAAGAGTTATGCATTTTATTACCTGTTTATGAATTGTTTTTTTATATTGATTTTGTTGTTATACTATGGTCATCGTTCTGAAAAAATTTTACCAGAGATAAAAGAAAGTTAGGTCTCAGAGTCAGTTATGTTGACATCAAACTTTTATATCAGTCAAACGCATTAGTAGAGTAACCTATATATACCGAGCACTGTCAACCCCGTTCTTTGTTTACGAGATGAAAGTAGCCATTCAGAAGGCAGCTTTCCCGTGTTTGGAGGTATGACGTTAAACAAAGTAATGAGGTTTAACACGTTGCAGGAAAGCGTTTCCATTAGACAATACAGTTAACCTGTAACTTAATGTGTATTTAATTAATGCATATTTTCCTTTGAATTAATATAAACAAATTCTTAAATTGTTGTGTGTTGATCAAATGTCCTTTTGTATATATAGGTCAGTTTTAGTTTTTAGTTTGTACAATTAATCTGCAACATTTTGCACATATGTTTACACTGCGATTATTCTCTCCCACGAGTAAACATATATTGAGCACTCCCAAGAACAATAAAAGAAAATAAAATACATAGGTACAAAACATAACAAATAGCTAATAAAATTATTCTCAATACATATTATCTTTATTTTCATACCAAGTGAATTTTTGTTAATAAGATATGATTTTCTATAGAGTGTTTCATTATCACTACATATGTTTATGTTCAAATAACCCAACATGCCACCATTAAATCAATTTATATTTAAAATATTGTAAGTAGTATTGGAATCTTTAATTTAGTAATATTTATAAAAATAATAATTTGGTAATTGTACTAAAGCACATACCTATCTAAACCTCTAAGCTTGGCCACATGCAGTTTCAAGGAAAATTTCCTTATGTAAAATGCCTACAAAATTTTTACTTAAATTTTTATCAGTACTCAACTTAAAACTCTTAGTGCATTATATGACAAAACTAAAAAATGAGATATTGTTTTTTAACATTTTGCCTACTTTATATACTACATTATTTGCACTTCTAGTTATTTATTTCTTTATAATTAGGAACTAAAATTATTACATTTATGAAAAAGGGTTTTTGGGTGCAAACATTATACAGTGACTTTATGATATACAATGCAACTGTTGCTAAACTACCAGAAGATAAAGAAATTATCAATATCAACCTGCATGACAACACAAAAATGGGTTTATATTCATTTCTGTTTGCATAACTGTAATTTAATTTGTCGTCATGAGTACGATGCATTCGAATTTCATGCCAAATCCTCTTAAGTTTTAGTCACAGTATATACAAAACCTACATTTTTATTGCAATGATTCCATGTTTAATAATGTGTCGCTTCTGTACTCTCAACTCCCAAACACTGTAATCAGTCTACTAAGGCTTATAGAAGGATTATTAGCTTTAGAAATGTGAATTTCTTCCATATAAATGTACTGGAGCCTGTGATGTCATACCAACACAATGGCCTGGTGAGAGTACTCTGTGTGTGTGTGTGTGTGTGTGTGTGTGTGTGTGTGTATATATATATATGTGTGTTACTCTACTGCAGGGCCATTTTAACATAAGGGGCAAACAGGGCAATTGCCCAGAGGCACCTGTTTTAAAGGGGCGCTTGTTGGAACCATGCACTTTTTTTTTTTAATTCAGTTTTTGGAATTTTTCAATTTTTATAAAATTTTACAGAGGTGGCCTGAGGCCAACTTTTATTAGAGGCAAGCCACATTCAGCTGGGCGGGGCAAAGCTGCCAAGCTAGGGTTAGCTCAGGCTGGGGTACAAAGGGAAAGCGGCCCAGTTGACAACCAGGCAGTGTGGTAGCCACAGTTTCCAGTCTTCAGTGTCCATTTGGGGACGAGCCCATACATACCCTTGTTCTTCCTTGAAGCGCTTAGGGTATTTGGTGAGCAGGATACATACTTTGGGATCGGCTTGTTGTTGCTCGGCACACACAGTACGACTGGTTTGTGCCTCCAGTAACTGTACATAACCTGGTTTGTCAACTTCCCGACGTGGAGCGTGTTCTGGCGGGGGCATCTATTCCCAGTCTTCCAGTTTATCAGTCTCCTCATGGGGCTTGGGAGCTCGTTATGAAGCATCTGGTTGTTCATTTTGCTTCCCAGGGTAGTGTTGAATGGTGAAATTGAATTCTTGCAAGATCAAGGCCCAGCGGCCTAGCTTGGACTTGGTTGCACTGGCAGTGCGTAACCAGGTAAGCGCATGATTATCAGTCCGTAAGATGACGGGTAAGTCTTCAAGGTGGTAACGTAACTTCTTAAGGGCCCAGATGACAGCAAGGCATTCTTGCTCGTTCGAGTGGTACCTCTTCTCCGTTTTTGACAGGTGTGTGATAGAGTAGCTCATCACTTGTCAACGTCCTTCCAGGGTCTCTGGTAGAGATCAGTTCCGAGGCCTGTCCCACTGGCATCTGTCTGCAGGATCAGTGGTAGGTCGGTGAGGGGCCNCTCTGGTAGAGATCAGTTCCGAGGCCTGTCCCACTGGCATCTGTCTGCAGGATCAGTGGTAGGTCGGTGAGGGGCCGATAAAGCATGTTGGGTTGCGCGAACTGGTATCGGAGTTCCTGGTAAGCTGTTTCTTCCTTCTCTGTCCACTTCCANGATAAAGCATGTTGGGTTGCGCGAACTGGTATCGGAGTTCCTGGTAAGCTGTTTCTTCCTTCTCTGTCCACTTCCAGGCTTGGTCCTTCCGCAGAAGGTTATTTAACGGTCCCATAAGTTTGGCTATATTTGGTATGAAATCTCGAAGCCAGTTGCAGAGTCCCAGGAATTTCCGCAACTGCCGCTTGTTTCGTGGTGGAACAGCTTCAGCTATGGCCCGTATCTGTTCGGTTTGGGCGAAATTGCCTTCTGGTGGGACTGTGTGTCCCAGAATGTCGATTTTGGCCTTGCCAAAATGGCACTTGGATAGGTGGCATGTGAGGCCATGGATTTCAAATCTCTCCAAGACTAACTGGAGGTGCCGCTGGTGTTCCTCCCACCCAGTTTTTGGAAAAAATTATAACGTCATCTAAGTAGGCGTAACAAAACTCACTAATGTAGCCCGTTAGGACTGAAGCGGTCATGAGGAGCTGGACTGTTGCAGGAGCGTTCTTGATGCCAAATGGCATGACCTATAACTGATATGCCTCTCCATTAGGTGCAGTAAACGTAGCGTACAGCCTTGACTGCGGGTGGACGGAGATTTGCCAGTACCCACATCTCATGTCAAGGGTGCTAAATTCGAGCTTCCCCAAACGCTTTTAGCATGTGCCCCAGGTTCAAGGTTGGGGGAACTCCGTAATTTCCCCCACCATTTTTCGGCTTCGCCTTGAAGCTGGGCCTTTGCCTTGACGACCCANGGTTGGGGGAACTCCGTAATTTCCCCCACCATTTTTCGGCTTCGCCTTGAAGCTGGGCCTTTGCCTTGACGACCCACAAGGCTTTGGGTAGGCGTGTCCTTTCAAACTCTGTTTAGCAAGCTTGCAGAAACTAGTGGGGATCCTCTTGGGTCTTCCCTGGGTACTCTGGTAACGAGAGGGGCTCCAGTACTGGAGGGCGTTCTTGTNTGGGGATCCTCTTGGGTCTTCCCTGGGTACTCTGGTAACGAGAGGGGCTCCAGTACTGGAGGGCGTTCTTGTGGTGCAGTTTCTGTTCTGGGCAGCACCCGCTCAGGTGTCATTCTGCAGGTCGGGCAACGGAAAGAGAACCATCCAGGTCTCCGACTTGGTCTTGCCATCCAAGGCAAAGGTTGTGGTACGTACGAGGGCACTCGTGGCAGGCTACCCAGTATATGTCCCTTCCTGGGCAGTCTATTTGGTCGCATCATTGCTGCCTATCTTTGCAGTTTGGGCAACGCTACTCTAAACCTTGGGTGTCTTTCTCATGGTCTTCCCAACCTAGGCAGAGGTACTGAAATATTGTGTGAAAGTGCACGCAAGATATAAAGTGGCAGTCTACGTTAGGACATTATTCCATGGCACAGATTTGTCCTGTCTCAGTCATTCTTTCGGATGTGGTCATTCCGGTGCCATTGACAGGAATTGGATGCCAAGTGATGTTTTGAATTGACTCCCCAAAGTCAAGTCAGTGGGGGGCCAAAGAGGGCTTTTCTCAGGTGCTTTCTGGTATGGGAAAAGGTGGCAAACAGCCCATATTTCTCCAATGGCCCCACGTTGAGCACCAATAAAGAAACTGGTCGCCTCGTCACTTACCCTTAGTGTGATTTGCTGTTGGAGGGTAAGGCCAGGTACTTCCCCCCTGGACGATGGTGAAGCCGTGGTCATCGCTTGTTTGGCCACGTCAATAATTGTGCATTGAGTTTTGGGTGGCATGCAGGCAAGCGATGGGCGAGTGGGTGCCCTGGTTGGAATGTAAGCTGGTGTGATGTTAAAGGCCCTTAATACCCTGGTAACGTTAGATGGCCAGATTAGAGAAGGTGTCTTCTTCGGCGGCGTACGTGGCAGCGAAGATACTGTGTGTGGTACGTGCCAGAGGAGGTTAGAAGTGGAGCTTGCTGAGCTGGTGGTTGACCCTCTTTCTTCCAGGAGTATACCTGGTTGTCAACTGGGCTGCTTTCCCTTCGTACCCCAGCCTGAGCTAACCCTAGCTTGGCAGTTTTGCCCCGCCCAGCCCTATAATGATGCGTAACGTGATGGGGGTAACCAATTAGGTCGATAGTGGGTGGCCAGTAAGGGGTATAGACAGCCTGATGGAATGAGGCATGCAGAGGTCAGGTGGGGTGAAAGGTCTGTACTATTGGTCTTCAACCCAAAAACTTGGTGCGCGGAACATCGCGATCTGACCCAAGTTGCAAGCTGGAGGTTACAGTAGACGGCAAAGGTCATCCACTCCCGTTGCTCCCTGGCATGCGGAACTTCGCAAACTGACCCAGGTGTCACGAAGAGCAGGACTCCTGGTGCACGGAACATCGCGGTCTGACCCAGGCACTTACTCTAAGGTCGGTAGCCCAAGAGACAACTGCTTTAATGAGACCCAGGAAGGCAAGCTTCCTAAGCTACACTTTGAGACAGCTATCAATAGGAGAGAAAAGGAGCAAGGCGTCAGCTCGTGGCTAATGCTAGAAAAGTCTTACTAGGACAGGTGACGCACCANAATAGGAGAGAAAAGGAGCAAGGCGTCAGCTCGTGGCTAATGCTAGAAAAGTCTTACTAGGACAGGTGACGCACCAAAAAGAGAAAGGACAAGGTGTGGGAATACAGAGTGCTGGAGAGACAACTCAACCAAGTTCGATTTATGGCTGTTTTAATGATTACTCAATCGAAATGCACATAAACCAGCCTGTACCCTGACTGAGACCTGATAGGCCGGTCCTAAGTTGCCAACTGGTATAGTTACCTAAGTCTCGGAAGATGGGGCAGCGTGGGGGGCAAAAGCTACTCCAAGACTGCGGTCCTCGCACTCGTGATAACTTGGAGTAAGCCACAAGGTAGCTGGAAGCACAGAGGCTTCGGTATACTGATGGGCAGCAAGGCAGTGTCGAACAGAGCAGAGCTCTCGACTGAATAGCGTAAGACTACTGCGACTTGAAAAAGTTGGTAGTTCTACGGGCAGCGTGACAATCTGCAAAAGCAAGACGTGAAGTATGGTGGCTCTCAGGCAGTATGATACCGGGCAAGTGAACTGGCGCCAGACGGCCTTGAACTGAGGACTGTGTGTCTTATTTAAAATCAGGTCATGGGGCCAGCACGGGGATTACGGGGTGTGGAGAGAGCAAGGCAAAGGAGAGAAGAAAGTAACTGAGAGTGGCGAGGACTTCTCCTCCCGCGCCAGGCGCTGGAGGGGTAAGCGGCAACGTGATGCAAAGTGGGTTGCAGCACAGCAGGCAGCAACGGCCGGGAAACCACCCTGACTTGGAAGGAGCCCTGTGGCATGTATGGCGAAACGGCTCTTCTTAGGAGGGGACCACAGCTGTGGCAAGGCTAGATGACTGAATGACGTCGCTCGTGGTGCATCAATATAAGTGTGAGAATTAAGAAATCTGCCAAATATTTACTTTTCTTATAATTTCACAGCTCTATTTCACTGATGGGTAAATAACCTGATCAAGCCCATGGCATGTTAAGTTTACATATGGTGGAAGAATACACAATGTGCATACAAGTAGATCTTAGGCAGGACTCCCAGAATTTCTAAGTTTATAATTAAAAGCCTATAGTATTTTATTGTAGCAAACAACACAGCAAAGAGAATACACGTACCTTGATAAAGAATTTCTCTGGGAACGACAGCTGATTCCAGCGATACTTGACGCAGTGCTCAAGCAGTTGCAGCCCGAAATGCTGCACTATGTGCGAGGCATTGGTCTGCTGGGCCAAGAACACACCACACTGCGCACACAGGGGAGACGTCTCCTTGAAGCGTTCGCATGCCGTGTATGCCTCCATACGCTGCTCCTGCGATATAGCAGGATTCATCGTGAGTTCCACTGCCCGGGCCAGCTCAGCTGCCACCTGGGCCACTTCTGGGTTCACCTCCATTGCCCTACGCACAACAATTACACATTCCACTAAGTTTAAACTCACGTCAGCAAGCCAAGTGCAGTGTGAGAGATTGAGAGGTCTGCGATTGACAGTGGAAACAGGAGTGCCCGAGAAAACCCAATGGTCAACTGCAAGGGCACCACATTTACCACATGTAAAAATCCAGGTGACTCTGCCAGGAATTGAACCTGGTTTACCTTGGTAGGAGGTGAATAGTCTGGACACTGCACCACAGTCCCCCCATCACACATTAGTCCAGAATGGGTTCACAAGATCAAACAATAGTAGGTCTGTAACCCGTTCACGAAGAGCAATGAAAATCAGTTCAATAAATTCCTCATATATGCATGCTTTCTTTTGAAACATGTTTGACACAAATAATCTGCTATTTTTAAAATATTATTGCAAACTAATCTTTCATTACTCTTATCATTTTTTAAATAAAGAAAATTTTGGAAGAGCCCAAAAGATGGTTATTACCACAAACAGACTAGTAATTAACAGAAACACCAATAAGCAAATACAGTCCACAATATATTGTATTTCATCTTAGTTTACAAATCAACACTTCAAAAACCACTTCTTGTTAAACATTTTGCTGAAAACCATTATTTAACACTAGAGTCACCACCTGCATTGCAGTACAAACATATATATGTGCATGCAGAAGAAGATGAGTTGGCGAAGCAGATGAAAAAAATATTACTTCCACAGCCAAGTAGAACAATCACCTGTCAGGACTTCCTAGTTCCTGTAAAGTGGGAAAATTCAATTTTTCATTTTTTCTACTTTCAACTTGCAGTTGGGCTATCGCCTCTATGGCGCTTCATTCACTCATGCTGTTTTACTCTCCAGTCCCTTCCTAAATCGCCTAACCCCCTTCATCGCCAACTTCAACCGCAACACATTTCAACTCCCTCACAATACTCANGTCCCTTCCTAAATCGCCTAACCCCCTTCATCGCCAACTTCAACCGCAACACATTTCAACTCCCTCACAATACTCATCAGCATGGATGGCTTCCCCTTTCCATTCGCATCCATAACTGCTGAAACTTTCTACTATAGTGTCTAAGTGGTCGGACTGCCTGCAATTAGAATATTTGATTGTAGATTATGTTTACACACTGCTAATACACAGTTCGTTGATGGTGTAAGGAGTCAAATGTTCCTCTTGCAACATTTTCATATATTACTTGAGATGGCAGAATACATTTTTAGAAGTTCAAGGCCAACATGGCTCTTCAGGCATGTTCTTGTACGTAACTATTTTGCTAAATGAGAAGCTCATTTAACTATTTTCCTGGATAAAATAAATTACAAAACTGGCACATTCTTAAAGCGGTTTTCACAATTGAGCATTGTGACATGATGTGCTCTGGCGCAACAAGCTTCAGCCAATCAGAGCTTTGACGTTGGCAATGGGCACTGTGTGTCTTGCACAAGTAAACATTGGTTTTGACGCTCATCGCCAACGATGGGGAATAAATAGAATACCATTTGCCTACTTCTTAATAAATAAACTGCGGAGAAGATAAGGTAAAGAAGAAATGAAAATCTACACAATAAACTGTTTGCAGAGATAGGTACTAACAGGAGTCCAAATTTATATAATTTACGTTATAGTATAAGTTAAGGAAAACAAAAGTATAAAGTTTTCCGATACCTCACAAGTCGTTCAAGTTCTAACTGACCATTCCGAATTTTTATATTATTTTAAGGAAAAGATTATAGCACTTTTAATTAATGCATTTTAATGATCAAAGAGCAAAAATATTCACTGCTTTCGTTCACTTTTTGCATTACAGTGTGAATGAACTTTGAGTTTTATCACAAGTTTCTAAACATGACAAAAGATGGCATTACAAATACAAATTACAGAAGCTCCATTGATGCAATACGTCTAGCTTCAACCTTGAGGTAACAGATTTAATTATGTTTTACACAACAGATATACCATGTGGGAAGATGTGAAGGTAAATGATAAAATTAATGAAACAAATAATTTTAAAGTGTTAACCAAACATATGTAGTAAGCACACAACATGTGAAAGCATGTAAATACTGTCGGTCAAATTAAATGTCTGAGGAACTGTTTCCAAGTGTATTAAACTAGTTTGTTGAGCAGTTATCAACTTTAAAAACAATGTTCCAAGAGTATTATAGTATTATTACACTTGGTGAAGTGTTGTATTCATGTTTAAGATGTGACAATATTAGACACCTGCCGTCTCCGTTGAGCTCTCCACTCTATTTTACATTCTTATACACCTCATGCCAATAAATACATAAAACCAAATAAATCAGTCTTACTTTAGTTCCTACAATTAAAATGAAACATAAATCCTAAATGGTAGTGGTTACCACATCATGTCTGTCAAAATTCACACAATGTGCTTGTTGCAAAACCACGAAGCAGTAGGAATGCTGCCCGACACTGCAGGGGCGAGAGTGTGATACTGGCACCACACGTATCACGTAAATTGCGCTACAAACCCACTGCCTGCAGCCACGCAGGCAAACTAACCATCATTGTGCAATCTACCTGCACGTCCACGCGTCCTGCTGCGCAGCCCATTTGCACGCATGAACAGCCAACCCACTGGTGTGTCTCACTGCTTTTACTTACATGTGTTGGATGGATCGCATTCGTGCTCACCTTGATTTGTGGAGAGCTTAAAATTGTGAAACCCGCTCAAGGCATACGTTATCAGAAAAAGCAAATGGTTTACCAGGAGTCTCCATCCAAGAGTGAAAGTTAAGTTTCAACCATACTGTACTAGTTAATGCAATATTATATGCAACGCATTTTCAATATATATTTGAAAAAAAACTCAAGTTAGCAGTTTATGCAATGCATGTGTAAATTTTGCTATTTAGGGATTACTCTCCAGTACTCTTCCATAAGCTTATCAGTCACGAAAAATAATAAAATGCAATTACCTGTTAACCTAANGGGATTACTCTCCAGTACTCTTCCATAAGCTTATCAGTCACGAAAAATAATAAAATGCAATTACCTGTTAACCTAACAGAAAATGGTTAGAATTGGGGGGCGTTTAAAGTGTATAACTTGGGCCACTTAACCAACCACCTTAACACTTGCATGCATAGGAAACGATAAGGTTTTAAAGTATTAATAAGATTCACGCAATCAACGCGCATTAGTCGGGTACAAATAGCACGCTGTCAAAATTCTGGAAACATGTGATTGAAAATATTAAATCATAAAAATAAACAATATCAATTTTATTAGTTACAGGACCCACCGGCAAATTTAACCACGCAATGTGGCACACAATTTGAGCATATGTTTCCTTAGCAAAAAGCAATGTAATGAGCAATTGAAACCAACATTTCTTCAAGAAGTTGTTACAGGGTTATATGGTCATCATTATATTTAAATGAAACACGCAAAACCTAAAAAAAGCGGTGCGGTGCCACTAACAACACAACACGATCTATACGGTCCATAGAATACGTGAAGAAGTCCGATTTTTTTTTGTAATTTCGGATTCATACAACACAGCCACAATCATTGCCAATCAAACTAGGTAAAAAATTATGAAGGCTAATTATACTTTTGAATTTTCGAAAAAAACTAACCCTTTTACATTAAAAAAAAAATACTTCAGCAGACGTGAATATATATCAGAAGAATTAAAACCAAGTTAGAAGCAAGGTACAAACATAAAAAGTCATCTAATCTCTAACAAATTCACTTTTTTTTAAAGTAGTTACTGGCATAAAAGCAGACAACTGATGAAATAAGTACTGGATGGTTCTAGGGAAACTGACGGTTTTTAAAAAAGCATAATCCTAATGCTTTTGAGTTTGAAAAAATATATTTCCATAGAAAAAACATAATTACATAACATCTTTTAAAGTACAAGTACGGAAAATTACATCATTCAAATGAAGCCAGTTTTCAATAACACTGATAATGAACCATTCCCGAAAGTTCGCTTCCACTTCTTCACATTTCTAGTTTTTATGCTCTTCTTCTTATTTATATATCTACCATCCAGTCTGTTTTAGATTACGGTATTCCGATTGCTGAGAAACTGCCACTCATTTTGGTAAACAAAATTGGATACTATACAGAATGTTTGCCTCACACTTATTCTTTGTAATTTCTCTTCTACTCCTATTATAGTCTTGANCAAACTAGGTAAAAAATTATGAAGGCTAATTATACTTTTGAATTTTCGAAAAAAACTAACCCTTTTACATTAAAAGAAAAATACTTCAGCAGACGTGAATATATATCAGAAGAATTAAAACCAAGTTAGAAGCAAGGTACAAACATAAAAAGTCATCTAATCTCTAACAAATTCACTTCTNAAGCAAGGTACAAACATAAAAAGTCATCTAATCTCTAACAAATTCACTTCTTTTTAAAGTAGTTACTGGCATAAAAGCAGACAACTGATGAAATAAGTACTGGATGGTTCTAGGGAAACTGACGGTTTTTAAAAAAAAAAATCCTAATGCTTTTGAGTTTGAAAAAATATATTTCCATAGAAAAAACATAATTACATAACATCTTTTAAAGTACAAGTACGGAAAATTACATCATTCAAATGAAGCCAGTTTTCAATAACACTGATAATGAACCATTCCCGAAAGTTCGCTTCCACTTCTTCACATTTCTAGTTTTTATGCTCTTCTTCTTATTTATATATCTACCATCCAGTCTGTTTTAGATTACGGTATTCCGATTGCTGAGAAACTGCCACTCATTTTGGTAAACAAAATTGGATACTATACAGAATGTTTGCCTCACACTTATTCTTTGTAATTTCTCTTCTACTCCTATTATAGTCTTGACTATTGAATATATCTTTATGTCCTTGCCCGACCGTTATAGTCTGTTGCAAGGCAAACATTGGATCCGTACTCGTAGTTCTCGCATAAGGGGTATTGCACAGGGGGTTGACAACCTTCGTTACGTTCAAAAGAAAGTATTATTAACGACGGCATGCTTAGTTCGCCATCCACCTAGATTGTTACACCGTTTGCCGTATGAGGTTCCGTTTCATTTTCCTTGTCCTCTCTTTATATGTCCAACTAGACCTGTTTCTCCCATTGTCATTCAACAAAAATTTAACCCTACTGTTGCTGGATAGCCTGACTAAACAATGATTTACACAAATGCCTCAAAAACTGTCGAAGGTGTTGGGTCTGCCTTTTTTGTACTTCACATAAGTGTTCTGGACACTTTATGCTCCCTTCTACCGCGAAATTCAGGGTTTTACAGTGTGTCTCGAAGCCCCTACTTTCCTTTTCGGTTTTACATATCATATTAAAAGGGGGGAATTACCTGGCATGGAAGCAAATATGGGAAAATTATACTTCGGTTTCTAATACTTTACATGCATGTTCATTTCCTACATATTCTTGTCAAGGATATCATAATTGTAGTTCCCGTAGTTTAACAGTCACTTCTTTTCGGCTCCTTTCAACTCATAATGAATTCCAGTATNTAATTGTAGTTCCCGTAGTTTAACAGTCACTTCTTTTCGGCTCCTTTCAAATCATAATGAATTCCAGTCTCATTTGTATAAACTTAATATAGTGCCTAATCTCACCTGTATCTGCAGTGGGCAAGCTGCAGATTTGACCCAACTCTTGTTTCAGTGTTAAACTGGCTGCGATCGAAGTTCGTTGTATGCTGCCCTTCAACGACTTCGTGTGAGGTTTCCTGTCTCTTACCCTTCGGTACTTTTTCATTACCTTCGGGTAGTTTGTGACGTTCTCGCTCGGTTTTTACTTGAGCGCGATATTATTGTCTGATTTTTAAAGTCTGGTGTCCCGTTATGTGTCCCAGGTGACCAGCCCTCTCCTACCTTGCTATCCCTTGTTCCATGGCCTATATTTCCCTAAATGGTTGATGGGCCTCTACCAAGAAGAATAGTATTTGTGATCCCGCCTAGTTTTGTTCCTTGTTCGTTTTTTCGGTGGGTATTACACTTTATTTGTCATTCTTCTATTTTCGTTTTTGGCCATGGGTGATGCTGTTAGCCAAATTACCACAAAAAAACTACTCCCCTTAGACTAAAGATAAGGCAGACCGATCTCGCTGGCTGCACACAACAAATATCCGTGTTCCAACACTGAACTGCTTTTTTACCAACACGTCTAGCGAAAATGGCATGGTTTGGATTTTAGGATATAAAACTGATTTTTTAACAAATGCTTTGAAATGTATGTAACCTTCCTCTAACCAGTTTTTAATAAAGTTTGATGAAATTCAAGTTGATAAAAGCATCTTATTAATTTTATAGTTCTTGTCATTTAAAAAATTTTAATATAAACAATCACTTTCATCACTGTGACCATGTGACTGACAGATGTGTATGATTGGGGTAGGTCAAAGTTGGGGACATGCACAGTAGCCGAATAAGCAGTCTACCTCATCTTTAGTGTATGGTTACATATGGCTGCCCTCAACTCATCCTGTGTGCAGGTAACTCCGCAGATAAAAATCACAAATCGAAAGGTCAGGTGACCGAGGAGGACAAGGAATGATGCAATATCGAAAAATAACTCGATTAAGGAACGCACATCGAAAACCAACCTTTGAAGCTCTGGTGGTGTGAGCATAGGCCCCGTCTTGTTGAAACAACACATTCCTCATGTTAATGTCTTATCTTCCTCAAATAAATATGGCTAAAAAAAATCCTACACTTGCTAATACTATACCATACCATAGCTTTTGTGCCGTGTAACAATTTCTCACGCAAGCCTTTAGAATTGTGAGCAGTCCAAAATCGGCAGTTCTGTTTATTAACCACTCAAGTCAGATTAAAATTAGCTACATCACTCATGATGATGGTAAGATCTTCAATCTCCTCTAAAAGGTTAAGCATTTATTCAGTGAATGTCGAACATTGGGGAAGTCCCCTGCATTCAGCTCACGCACGATCATAATTGTATAGGTATGAAACCCTAAATCTTTGTGAAAAATTCGGTTTACGACTGTGTGGCTCATTCCAAGTTCTAAGTGTGCCACCTAGTCCAACAGCCTATATTTCGAACAATCTTTTTTCTCACCCTGTCAATATTCCCTGGTGTTCAAGCCGATTGGGAAGGACCAGGTGGTTTTCTTTTTAACACTGACCCATTGACCGAAATGCTGCCACCCATCTCAATATGGTATTCATACTGAGAATAATGCCATGATGCCCAATTCTGAAATGACGCCTGAAAATCCATTGCATTTTAATTACAGACTCACCACTTTTCACAAACGTGTCGTAGGAAAATATGGGGTGCTCTCTATAGTCCACAGCGGCATCTCGGAAATTAAAGGGCATCTGTGGCATCAAATGAACCCCATTATAAGTCCCCACTCTAGCTAGAAGTCATATACTACCAGTTGCAAAAATGTATGTTTCCCATTAACCAAATTGTAGAATGATTACATGCTCCAAGTTCGTGCAGAATGAGGAAATATAAAATGTATAGAGCAGTTATTTTTAGAGTATATGAATAAATATACAATATGATAAAGTTAAAAAAAGGAAATTCACATTGCAACTCAAGTAAATTCTGAATGCTAACTAAACTGACAACATTAAAATGCAACAATAAATGCTAGAAATTCAAAATTTAAACTAAAAATTTGTTACAGCAGCTAAGGTTTTGACATGTACCACAAGTCCACGAGCTCCTTGTGCCTACTCTGACCGCCACAATCACATCGACAGCACCAACTGCACCGGGCCTCACCAACCACATAAGACCAAAGGTTCATAGTGCAGGTCAACAAGAACGGCACTTGAATTTGCTTGCCAACAAGTACTACATGACTCAACAAACCGTCCTTCTTTATTTATGACAACAGGTAACTATTATAATAAATTAGTAAGCAATCCAAAACGGTGTTTAACACAAAGCCACAGCTGTTGTGTGCACAGGCCATTCGTCGTTACGTCGTAGCAGGTCGCGCCGCGACATACAACAAAATGCACCAACAAATAGTGTTACCTGGTCTGTAGGCCGAAGCTGAAGTTCTAAGTGTCCCAAAGAGTAACTAATTGTGCCCAGCATTTTTCTATACCTAACACGCAACTTCATCCCATTCAAAGCTACTGTAGGGGTGGGTTTTCATGTATTAAGATACATCATGCATGCAACCCACACCTCTTTGTCCAGGTAGACTCTCTGTCCCTTCAGGAGACAGCTTCCAGGCAACACTTTAGCCAGTGAAATACTAACACGTCACAGAAAATGTTGTACAGAGACTTTCCACAAGAAAGCGTAATAGTGTATTCAATGTCTAGTTATAAGAGAGTAATCGTGTTTTCATAAAGGGAGATTGCCTCTCGGTGNAAAGCGTAATAGTGTATTCAATGTCTAGTTATAAGAGAGTAATCGTGTTTTCATAAAGGGAGATTGCCTCTCGGTGCCATCATTTAGGCTGACATCACTTCATTGCAATAGTAGCTTAACTAGCTGGATCATTTGATTTCTTTCTGTACCAAGGAGAGAACCATCTGCACTATTACCAGAGAGCTTAACACTACCGTGTATCCGCATAAGCACCACGCTGACTTGGGTCATTTTCATACTAAGAATACCATCAGACCATAAGAGCTGGGTCCGTTTCTTTTAATATTTACATGTCCACTTCTTGAACAGACAACAGCTTTACAAAATGCAGTCAGTGTTGAATCATTGTCCTCTGGGACACATATGGCGCTAAACCCCTTTTAGTACCACCCACAATTTACCTTATATATTTCAGGCATACAAAACGGGCTAGAGTCTCGTTATAAGGTCAATGCTTAAGTAGTGTAACATTAAGTGCGTGATAACTTCATCAACAAACTGATGGAGGTATCCAGAGCCCGCTTGGTCATCGACCGAAAGACCCACATTCCTAACACTCTACTGAGTTATGGCGCCGGGTAATTCTACACTCAGCCAGCCCTTGGTCACCTCAACCACGACAGTTTATACACACTCANAAAGCGTAATAGTGTATTCAATGTCTAGTTATAAGAGAGTAATCGTGTTTTCATAAAGGGAGATTGCCTCTCGGTCCCATCATTTAGGCTGACATCACTTCATTGCAATAGTAGCTTAACTAGCTGGATCATTTGATTTCTTTCTGTACCAAGGAGAGAACCATCTGCACTATTACCAGAGAGCTTAACACTACCGTGTATCCGCATAAGCACCACGCTGACTTGGGTCATTTTCATACTAAGATCACCATCAGACCATAAGAGCTGGGTCCGTTTCTTTTAATATTTACATGTCCACTTCTTGAACAGACAACAGCTTTACAAAATGCAGTGAGTGTTGAATCATTGTCCTCTGGGACACATATGGAGCTAAACCCCTTTTAGTACCACCCACAATTTACCTTATATATTTCAGGCATACAAAACGGGCTAGAGTCTCGTTATAAGGTCAATGCTTAAGTAGTGTAACATTAAGTGCGTGATAACTGCATCAACAAACTGATGGAGGTATCCAGAGCCCGCTTGGTCATCGACCGAAAGACCCACATTCCTAACACTCTGCTGAGTTATGGCGCCGGGTAATTCTACACTCAGCCAGCCCTTGGTCACCTCAACCACGACAGTTTATACACACTCANCTGAGTTATGGCGCCGGGTAATTCTACACTCAGCCAGCCCTTGGTCACCTCAACCACGACAGTTTATACACACTCATAGAACCATCAGGTTATCCCGATTCACAAGCATATCGAAAATAGTGAGTGTATAGAACATTTAAATAACTACATTTTGGCGGATATACATTACATTTTTGTTGTTTGATTAAAAAATTACAATTAAAGTATTCGTGGAAACATTCGTGGTAACGCCCGGACACCAGAAGCGAATTCAGGAAATCAAGACAAAAATATCATATTTTTTAAACATATTCCTCTTGTAACTTATACAACTATTTAATGGGAGGCAAAGCTCTCCTAACACTAAACAGATGCTATAAGATTGCAGTGCACAAACTATTGCCATAAATGTGACTGGTAGCAAAGACATGAGTCATAATATTCGAGAAGTTGGGACAATCCCATATACTAGTATCTGAATGTGGAAACATGAATTATTCCAGAAAAGTTGAAGTAGTGTCTTATATAACCTCTCTCAAGCCAAACGACTCTCTGGTTCCTCGAGTGGAGCTACAGCACACATCCCCCTTTGGGTTTATGCAAATGAGAGTTAACAGTAATCTCCTCGTGCCACCTCGAATCCTTGCTAACAGACAAAGATATATTTGCCTTATTTGTTTGGACTAATAGATGGCACAAAAATGTTGAATATGTACATTGTACAGGAATATGTAAAAAAAATTAAAAGGCATTCAAGCATTTCACCTCTAATGCTTGCTGCCCTGTGTACTGTGTGTCGGTGATATACATCATGTTTTCAATCCGTATATAAAGTATGGACTAGTGACACCTCTTTCTGAGTGTTAAAACTAGCCACCGGTAGGGAGTGGCAAAGCTCGGGCCTCAGTTGGTAGGTGTCTGCTCAGTGGTCTCTGGCCCTGGCACATGTTCCTGTGGCTGGACATTTTAGTAAGCACTTGGAATTGTCCCTGATAAGATCGAAGAACTAATGTGATCTGAGCGGTAGGGGATATATAATACAGATGGTGTTCGGTGTTCAAGTTAATAAATTTCCAAACATAACACAAATTCACTGACATTGAACGGAATGGGTGCCAACTCACAGGGTGAGTACGAGATCACTGTTCTCAGTGTCGTGGGCTGAACAACCACATGGCTGTATCCCCTGACACGCACTGCACCAAAAGTTATAGAGAAATCTAAATATAACTGTCATATTCAGGCACCCACGCATGCCTTGATATTAAAATTTACACTGTAGGTGAAGTACGCCTCCTAGAAGTGGCGAGGAATTCCCTGGATAGGGCCAGGGCCCGAAGTACAATACAATAAATGAGAATGCAAAGTTGTAGTCAACAGAAGAAAATGTTTATTTTCGAGTTCAGTATAGAAAGTCACATATACAGAAGCAAAATTAAATGCATCTGGCTCACAAGGCCGCCAGCGGCTGTAATGGTACAATGTCAAGAAACTGGCCGGTATAAAACTTAAAGGGAAATCAAACCTTCTGGGCCGGAAACAAGCTCAAAGAGATGTGCTGCGAATGCAGGGGACACATCGGAGAAAACACAAAGGCTCCGGTACATTATGTTCGGCTATTACATTTAAATTATGAAAAAAAAGTATGTAAGTCCCCCGCAACGCGATGCATGTACAGCACATACGACCTGTGAAATCAGACTGTTGGAGCTGGCGCGGGCGAGCAGCATACTTGCCGAGAGCTCGCGCCAGTCCGTAGGGTATCTTAATTTACTGACATTATTTCAACATGTAGAACATACATATAACAAAATGCTGAAACGTTCGGAATAAATATCCCTGATCCTGAGGAGAGTCCAGAGTTCTTAATTATCAGCTTATTTACACACAAAACCTNACGTTCGGAATAAATATCCCTGATCCTGAGGAGAGTCCAGAGTTCTTAATTATCAGCTTATTTACACACAAAACCTTATTATAAGGCACCTCGTAAATAATGTGGGAGTTTTCTGTCTGACAAGTTCTGAGACACTCCACGAACGGAACGTTAAAGTTGAAGTAAAAACTTAATATTCGTCATGTAACTGTTTGGCTTAAACAGATACACACTTACACGCTAAAAAGCATGTCAAACACTTCAAATGACATTACCCTTACATCCTATGGCTAATTTAATATTTATTCTGCTATTACATTGCAATGCCATAAGGGCGAGTAACACTTTCAAGCCAATCACATTTAGNCTAATTTAATATTTATTCTGCTATTACATTGCAATGCCATAAGGGCGAGTAACACTTTCAAGCCAATCACATTTAGCTCCAATAGTCTAATGTAACATACCAGAACCTGTTATTTCTGAACTCAGAGACACCACCCCTTCTTCCTCGGTAATAGCATTGCCCGGGGAAGCATAATGCAACAATAATTCACTCTATGCACAAATGTGTATTTTTCGCACTCTTGCCTGTCTGGCAGGCCGCAGCCCAGAGTCTGTATAAAGTGATTACCTACAGTAATGTAAGTGTTTCTGTGCCAGAGTAGTTACATGCAAATTTTCAGACTTCGTGTCTTTGATTTCAAGCTCTGACTTCGGTTGTTTTGGGGGTATGGGTCACCTAGAACCAGCCTTCATCATGTTACACATAAATTACTTCACAACCAGTATGCTCAGTTCATAGTTTTTACAATTAAAGGCATTCAGTTCAGCCTGAATAGGCCCACAGTATATTCAATGTAAGTCTGGAGCGAGGGGATCTTCCAACATTTCACCGAGAGACTATATATTTCTGGGCGAATGGCCCGCTGTACCATGAGATCATCGCCAGCCGCAACAATTGCCACCACCTACCGGCGGTGTATGGGGCCTGGTCAGGTTTCGAAATCAACAAATCAACAAACAATATTTTTCACAGCCCTTCAAAACTTCCCTTAACCCAACATTACCCATCCAAAAGGCATTGATTGTCGCCCTTCCATGTGGTGTAGATTACCCTAATCATTCCTTACGTTTTTCAACTCAGAAATCNAAAAGGCATTGATTGTCGCCCTTCCATGTGGTGTAGATTACCCTAATCATTCCTTACGTTTTTCAACTCAGAAATCCTAAATATTTTCAGGCACCTCGACCCCTCTTCGAGCAATTTTCGCACCTATTCACACTCCCCTTCCTTACCAAAACACACACATAAGAGCACATAAGGAGCAGTGTGATTAACCTGGGAAAAAGCTCTGATGTCAGGCAGATGCCAGAACAATGTCCAGAGACGTCATGCCACGTGGCATAAGAGTGCTCCAAAATCAGCTTCGTAGATGCCATTACATCAATGGCGCAGGGCACGTCAAGTGAGTCACCCTTAACCTGAGAGCATGACGTCACAACCCCTCCATTTCCAGCGCCATGAACTAACATGCAGAGCATACAGAAGCACCTGCACTCACCCCCTCTTCACACTTAAGCTCCATAACACCATCTGGGAGTATACATCGGTGCAGCAGGCTGTGTGCGCAGCACGCAAACCCCCTCCCACACCGAGAGGTATACCCTGGCAAGCAGGTACAGGAAAGTAAGCAGCGATGGCCTGGGCCGTGCCCTAGACCCCCATCGTAGGGTTCGGATGCCGTGCTGCGAGCATCAACACTGACTGGCCTGACAACTGTACGCGTCCCAACCCCTCTGTGTTAGCTATGCTTGCGCCCTAACCCATAGGATGTAGTGGCCAAATACGTATTAGGCACAACATATTGCAAATGCGCTCGTAAGACCAGCCAAACAAACAAATGCGATGCGATTTACCACGAAAGCATGAACAGCTCCGATGTGATAAACAAAATTCTAAGCCAGTCCAAATTAGAAGTTTTGACAATATCAGTAAACAAATTTTAAACATTAAGTTCCCAAACAACAAAATTTTGTGTGTCAATGTACTGTGCACAGGCCAAGGTATGCCTACTCTTCAGAGTACCATACAAAACAGGAACTTTCTGTCCTCACAGATTCGCAGCAATAATAATGAATTGAATACTTCTATAGTGACCAAAGATTTATTAAATTGCCCAGACTGTCAACCAATGCAATGTCACTGTTCATTGTGTCCAAAAGGGTGAAAGTAGCGACATGTTACAAAGATGGGTGTGCGCAGTACATGTACATGGGCAATGTTTGCAGCCTGGCGAGAGACTGGCACTACAGGATGACAAGTTCATGTATCGGCAATGCACAGCAGTGACCGACAATGTACCACAGCTGCCACACACTATTAACGTGCTTGTGGCATTAGTAAACAATGCATCACCGCTTGCTCATTTCACACCACACCAGCCGACCTTGTGGGCAGCACATCTCCCTCTCCTAACATCTGCCCCTTACATACAGCCACTGGCCAGCTACTTCCCCTTACCCAACTTACCCCAACAGATTATTCCAATGCTACGAACTCACACACCACAGTTTCTGCAACCAAACCCAGTAACACAATTTCCGCAACCAAACCCAGTGACATAATTTCCTACGCCTAACTTCGTTCTACTAGCTGCAAGCATGTGGCCACAAAGTAGCGGAGGGCAACTCTATACCACTATGGCCATCCCAACATTTGCGCCTGGACCAACCTGTATTACGATGCCCTCGCGATTCCAGTCACTACCCACCTTTGCAGGAGCCCCTAGACCGAACCCATCTGCTTTCCTGAGTGACTAGATAGTACGCCTGCTACACTATGGCGTTTGCATGGAGTAATGGCATAGCTGCGTTGGAACGCAACTCTCTGAAGAAGCGCGTTATTTGTGACAATCTATAAATCACATTGGGCTACAGAGGGAGCAGTCCCTTCCTTGCTTTCCAGTTACATTTTGGAGGAGCATTCACATCACTTTAAACGCAAAGTAAACTGACATTATTAGATCAACAGCGAACGCAAAAACTAACCACATATGTAACCAGAACAGTACAACTTGTCAGACGTTTCCACCTGCACCTGCCCTAACGCGAAGTGCTCGAAGTAGTGGCAGAAACAGTGCACTCAGAATACCGTGCCACAATGGTTTCACTGCCTAATAACACCCATGATAAACTCATGCGCGACGCGAAAATCTTGGAGCGAATTCCGTGCCAGCCGCACCGCGAACGAGAAACGAGTGCCGCACAATGGAACCACGAGCAACGAAAGGTCAGTGTGAAGGGAAGGGATGTAGTGCAAACACTACTAAAACACACTATTTCGATCAACAACAGGCCAAAATGTAATGTAGGAAGGTGTACATAAACATTTACTCATTCAAGTGACAACTAAAGCAATAGTGTGACAGACAGCGCGCGAAACACAAACGTAAAGTGGTACAGAAGCCAACCACTTTCAACAAAATATCAATCTCGCAGGCAGCAATCCAGGTTGCGGGAAGCAGGGCTTAAGTAGCCGGACGTTCCCAACACTCCAGTCCCGGACAACATTACCGACTTGACTTCGCAACAAGCACTAATTAACCAGGTTAGTTGCAGTCATTCACAGTTCATTCGCATTTTAGTGTTTATTAACGGTCATCATTACCACACATTAATAGAGTCTGCTGCCTCACATAACTACATAGAGCCTAGTTTCGTACATCCTACAGACACCACTGCAGTCTTTCACGTAATTTGTTTAGCCACAAACCAGCACCCCATCACTGCACTTGGTCAAACCACAGTAATATTTCGCATACATGAACTAGAAACAATTATCACAGCAGTTGTTAGCCTGGACATAAGTGAAAATGCCATCCTTGGTGTACCATGGCAAAATACTATAGTAGAAACCGCGGCACATCGCATCCCTTTTGGCCAAAAGAAGCGACGTACAGTTTATAACCTTGACCGGCAAGCAGTCGATACAATACCGTTTATTTGGCTAGCAGACATTGAAAATATATACTGCCCGAATATCAGGCAGCTTTTCAATGTCCCTTTACGAGCACCGAGACGAGTTAGTGGCACACGATACCCTTCTTCGAACAACAGTAGCTGAGCATAACATTCATCTAGTGCAGGGATGGCGAACCAATGGCACGCATGCCATTGATGGCACGCGAAACAATATTTTGGGCACGCCACGCCNGACAATATTAGTAAATAAATTTTAAACATTAAGTTCCCAAACAACAAAATTTTGTGTGTCAATGTACTGTGCACAAGCCAAGGTATGCCTACTCTTCAGAGTACCATACAAAACAGGAACTTTCTGTCCTCACAGATTCGCAGCAATAATAATGAATTGAATACTTCTATAGTGACCAAAGATTTATTAAATTGCCCAGACAGTCAACCAATGCAATGTCACTGTTCATTGTGTCCAAAAGGGTGAAAGTAGCGACATGTTACAAAGATGGGTGTGCGCAGTACATGTACATGGGCAATGTTTGCAGCCCGGCGAGAGACTGGCACTACAGGATGACAAGTTCATGTATCGGCAATGCACAGCAGTGACCGACAATGTACCACAGCTGCCACACACTATTAACGTGCTTGTGGCATTAGTAAACAATGCATCACCGCTTGCTCATTTCGCACCACACCAGCCGACCTTGTGTGCAGCACATCTCCCTCTCCTAACATCGGCCCCTTACACACAGTCACTGGCCAGCTACTTCCCCTTGCCCAACTTCCCCCAACAGATTATTCCAATGCTACGAACTCACACACCACAGTTTCTGCAACCAAACCCAGTAACACAATTTCCGCAACCAAACCCAGTGACATAATTTCCCACTCCTAACTTCGTTCTACTAGCTGCAAGCACGTGGCCACAAAGTAGCGGAAGGCAACTCTATACCACTATGGCCATCCCAACAAACATTTGCGCCTGGACCAACCTGTATTACGATGCCCTCGCGATTCCAGTCACCACCCACCTTTGCAGGAGCCCCTAGACCGAACCCATCTGCTTTCCTGAGTGACTAGATAGTACGCCTGCTACACTATGGCGTTTGCATGGAGTAATGGCCTAGCTGCGTTGGAACGCAACTCTCTGAAGAAGCGCGTTATTTGTGAGAATCTTTAAATCACACTGAGCTACAGAGGGTGCAGTCCCTNGCTACACTATGGCGTTTGCATGGAGTAATGGCATAGCTGCGTTGGAACGCAACTCTCTGAAGAAGCGCGTTATTTGTGACAATCTATAAATCACATTGGGCTACAGAGGGAGCAGTCCCTTCCTTGCTTTCCAGTTACATTTTGGAGGAGCATTCACATCACTTTAAACGCAAAGTAAACTGACATTATTAGATCAACAGCGAACGCAAAAACTAACCACATATATAACCAGAACAGTACAACTTGTCAGACGTTTCCACCTGCACCTGCCCTAACGCGAAGTGCTCGAAGTGGTGGCAGAAACAGTGCACTCAGAATACCGTGCCACAATGGTCCCACTGCCTAATAACACCCATGATAAACTCATGCGCGACGCGAAAATCTTGGAGCGAATTCCGTGCCAGCCGCACCGCGAACGAGAAACGAGTGCCGCACAATGGAACCACGAGCAACGAAAGGACAGTGTGAAGGGAAGGGATGCAGTGCAAACACTACTAAAACACACTATTTCGATCAACAACAGGCCAAAATGTAATGTAGGAAGGTGTACATAAACATTTACTGATTCAAGTGTCAACTAAAGCAATAGTGTGACAGACAGTGCGCGAAACAAAAACGTAAATTGGTACAGAAGCCAACCACTTTCAACAAAATATCAATCACGCAGGCAGCAATCCAGGTTGCGGGAAGCAGGGCTTAAGTAGCCGGACGTTCCCAACACTCCAGTCCCGGACAACATTACCGACTTGACTTAGCAACAAGCACTAATTAACCAGGTTAGTTGCAGTCATTCACAGTTTATTCGCATCTAAGTGTTTATTAACAGTCATCATTACCACACATTAATAGAGTCTGCTGCCTCAAATAACTTCATAGAGCCTAGTTTCGTACATCCTACAGATACCACTGCAGTCGCTCACGTAATTTGTTTAGCCACAAACCAGCACCCAACACTGCACTTGGTCAAACCACAGTAATATTTCGCATACATGAACTAGAAACAATAATCACAGCAATTGTTACCCTGGACATAAGCGAAGATGCCGTCCTTGGTGTACCATGGCTTAACGAGCAAAATACTATAGTAGAAACCGCGGCACATCGCATCCCTTTTGGCCAAAAGAAGTGACGTACAGTATATAACCTTGACCGGCAAGCAGCCGATACAATACTGTTTATTTGGCTAGCAGACATTGAAAATAATATACTGCCCGAATATCAGGCAGCTTTTCAATGTCCCTTTACGAGCACCGAGACGAGTTAGTGGCACACGATACCCTTCTTCGAACCACAGTAGCTGGGCATACCATTCATCTAGTGCAAGACAAGTCTATACACAATCCTCCATCTAGTTATTTATCACACCTAGCGTGAATTATTAAACAACAAATTAAAGAAATGTTGAACGATTGCGTTATTGATCCAACAAACAATGTCTCCAATTCCACCATATCGCAGGTACCTAAAAATACGGAATGTGGAGGTTTTGTGTAGATTTTCACACAGTGAAACAAGTGATACGTAGTACGTGACGTGAACCACGCATCCGCGAGCTCCTTGTGCTCAATCTGACCACCACAGTCACAGCAACAACACCAGCTACACTGGGCACAACCTACCACATCAGACCAAGAGTGCGCCGTGCAGGTTGACAAGAACGAAACTTGCACCTTCTTGTGGACACGGATTACGTAACTTAAGAGATAGCCCTACTCATTTATTACAATAGGTAGCTCTTTTAATAAATAAGTAGGCTATCCGACACTGTGTTTACCCCAAAGCCACAGCAGCCGTTAGGCGCTCAGGCAATTGGCCATTACATCAAAGCAGCTCGCACCACGACCTACGATGCAACGCACTACCAAGTGGCGTCGAACTGGCTTGTTGGCCGCAGCTGAAGTGATAAGTGCCCAAAGTGTCACCAGTAGCGTGCAGCATTTTTACAAACACATTAAACAAAGTCACCACACTCACACCAACAGTCAGGGGTGTGTTTTATTGTATTAAGAGCAAGCGAGCATGGTAACCCAAACCCCTTTGCACAGGTGGACTCGTCAGTCCCTTCAAGAGACAGCCACCTGGCAACACTGTAGCCAGTGAAATACAAACACATCACAGGAAGTGAAATACAGACACTTTCCAAAAGAAAACGTTTTAGTGTATTTAATGTTTAGTTATAAACGAGCAATTATATTTACAAAATGGGAGATTGCCTATAAAGGCCTCCATCCTTGTAACATGTCATTTAGTTCTGTGACACTCCCCATCAACTTCACAACATCAACCTTAACAGACATTTGTTAATCAACAGGGTGGTCACCAACGTATTTCATTCAATTTATTAAATTTTTCACCATTGCCATAATATTGCATAGAATTTATGTCATGTTTTTGCATTCAGTGATTGACGTCGGTTTTCGTCCCTCGTGGCGGAAGCCGATGTCACTCAGCAGTTCGACTCAGCAATCGGGCCAGAAATGTTGCATGTGTCGCCTGCTCTGTGAGCCCCCTCGGTACCATCATTTAGGCTGTTATCACTTCACTGCAATCATTAAGTAATTAAATGGAACATTTCTCTTATTTATTTTTAGTACCGTGGGGAGAACTACCCGCACTCTCAACATAGAGCTTAACTATACCATGTATCCGCATAAAACCACGCTCAATTTCACGTCAAGGTCACTGGCAGGCCATAAGTGCTGGGTCTGTTTTCTTTCACTATTCATATGTTATCAAGCACAGTGAATGAACAGCTTTACAAAGCTCAATGTGTGTTGATTATTGTCCTCCAGGACACTAGGTCACTACATCCTTTGTAGTACCTCCCGCAATTTATAGTATATTTCAGGCGTACGAGACAGTGTACAGTCTTGTCATAAGGTGTAAACAATGTAACAGTAAATACGTGAAAACATCATCTGGNTCCCTGGCCCGTCGACCGAACGACCCACATCACTAACTCTCCACTGAGTTATGGCACCGGGTAATTCTACACTCGACCACAGTGAGTCACCTCGACTACGTCAAGCAGCTATTGACAATTGCCCGTCAAGCTCGAATACCATGGCAGGACAGCTTACACAGCCCCCGATGGCAGGCGTTTTCAGTTCTGCACCAAGTCATTTGGATTGAAGTGTACGCCGGCCACCTTCTAGGCGATGGTGGTCAGAGTGTGGATGGCCTCATCTGTGAATTTACACGGACCTACCTGGACGATATGGTGATATTGTCAGCAAGTTGGGAGAAGAACTTACACCACTTGTGACATGTGATCGAAAGTTTGGACATCAACGATCACATGTGCGCAACTAACTGCCACCTCTGAACGACAATTATCGACTTCCTGGGGCATGTCGTCGACGAGGAAGGCAACAAACCCAACTCTGAACAACTGCAGGTGATTGACGAGTACCCACCTACATGTACTAGCAAGAAACTCCAGAAGTTCTTTGGTCTGATAAACTGGCACCAGGAGCACATCCAGGACTTTTCCGTCATCCCACACACTCACCGACCTACTGTCAACTTAACAGTAGATTCAATGATATGGTCTCCACCTACGACGCCTTCCAGCAAATAAAGTGACATTTCCAAGTGTGCCCGACCTTAGCGAGCGCAAAACGCATCTACCTGCAGACTGAGGACAGCCAATATGGTCTCGAAGCAGTGCTCTACCAGTGCGGAGGTACGACGTCAACGAATGTGAATGGTTGGCTGTAGTATGGTCCATCAAGAAATTCTGAGTGTACTTGGAGTACCAGCGCTTTCCCCCGACAACTGCTGCTTAGTCTGGCTCCACACCATGCGCGAAGCATGCAACCAGCTGACCCAGTGGGCAAAGCTTCTTCAAGCTTATGATGTCGTGGAGCATGTCCCGGGCAGCGAAAACCAGCTAGATGACTATGCAGAGTGGGAGGAGATATTGCTACCAACAACTCCATCACTAGATCAACACCACTAACAATGACCTCACTTTACATGATCTATACCATGACATTGTGAAAGTACAGCTCGAGTGCAAGCTCACTTGTGAACAGAAAGACCATTGCCTTGTCAGTATTGGATCGTAATAGATGGCCATTTAGAAACATCTTCACACAATTAACCATGATGTGTGGAGACTGTTGTTTCCCCCAATGTCAGAGAGCAGTAACTGTGACATGTGCACGATAGCATCATATCAGGACACATGGGTTTGTTACAAACAATTCGCAAAGTTTTGAATACTTCTTTTGGCCTGCATTAACCAGGTAAGCACGCAAATACATTCAACAGAGTGTTAAGGGCAACCAATTCAAAGCACGACGAGCTAACGGGGTACAACAGCAGCACCCCCGACTACCCACTAAGCCCTTCGAGACGGTGTACCTCCAATAGGCATGAAGACAGTAACAAAGAAATACAAAAATAATGCTTTTAATTATTAGAATAGATAACAAAGATCGTAAAAAATATACGTAATTTCACATTAATTGTGAGATTAATATTATATTATTAAAATAAAAATACGAAATACGACAATCCGCCATGTTTTGTGAAACACCAATCACAGCGTATTACGTCACCCCTCATATGCCTATTGTAAACATCATTGAGTTTCATAGATTTCATTCGAACTTTTCCTGTGTTAATCAATAACTCTGTTGTTTNTGGAAGAAATCAGACTGTTTGTGCAAAATGAGGGAAAAATTGAACAATACCCAGAGTTGTTGGATGTTATGTGGCCTTCGAAAATTGATGTTTTTTACAGACATATGCCAACATTTCAATGAATTGAACGTAAAGCTTCAAGGTACAAATAAAACAATTATCGTCATGATAGATCTCATTCGCGCTTTTGATGCTAAACTACATATTTTCAGGAACGATATTACTACAAAAAACTACAAGTATTTCCCAAACTTGAAAAAAAATTTCGACCATTTAGATAAACATGAGAAACCAGGTGGAGAAGTAACTGAAGAATTTATTTCTGTAATTGATTCTTCAATCAAGGGATTCTCAGCGAGATTTTCTCAGTTCAGAGAATTATCGGAAACACTAAAGTTTATTATGTACCCTGATGTGACTTCATTTGATAAACTGAATTTGTCCCCATTCGATTGGTTGGAAATTGAAGAATTTGAAATGCAGCTGATTGATTTCCAGTCTAGTTCAATATGGATTCAAAAATTTATTGAAGCAAGGAAAGAGTTGGAATTAATTGAAACAGAAAGATTGTCAAGCAATATAAGTAAAAATGCCAGTATCAAAATTTTGGAAACATGGAATTCGTTTCCAGACACATTTAACTGTTTGAAGAAGCTGGCTCGTGCTATTTTAACCATATTTTCATCTACCTATGCCTGCGAGTCATTATTTTCAGAGATGAATAACATTAAAGACTCGCTTAGAAACCGTTTGACAGATGACTCCAGTTCAGCATGCATTCTGCTAAAAGTAACATCTTACAACCCTAATATAAATTATTTGTCATCTAATCTGCAACAACAGAAGTCACACTAATGTAATTTGAATTATGCGTACAACTGAAACATTTATTATTTGACATTGCAAAATGTATTTTTGGTAGTAAATAAAGCGTTTTGAGTAGATAGTGTTTAGTATTATTATTTTTCTAATAATCACTAAGTTAAAATTATCTGACGGCACGTCTATGGCCTCATCGAACATTTCTTTAGAAAAAATGGCACGCTGATACATAAAGGTTCGCCACCCCTGATCTAGTGCAAGATAAGTCTATACACAATCCTCCATCTAGTTATTTATCACACCTAGCGTGAATTATTAAACAACAAATTAAAGAAATGTTGAACGATGGCGTTATTGATCCAACAAACAATGTCTCCAATTCCACCATATCGCAGGTACCTAAAAATACGGAATGTGGAGGTTTTGTGTAGATGTTCACACAGTGAAACAAGTGATACGTAGTACGTGACGTGAATCACGCATCCGCGAGCTCCTTGTGCTCAATCTGACCACCACAGTCACAGCAACTACACCAGCTACACTGGGCACAACCTACCACATCAGACCAAGAGTGCGCCGTGGAGGTTGACAAGAACGAAACTTGCACCTTCTTGCGGACACCGATTACGTAACTTAAGAGACAGCCCTACTCATTTATTACAATAGGTAGCTCTTTTAATAAATAAGTAGGCTATCCGAAACTGTGTTTACCCCCAAAGCCACAGCAACCGTTAGGCGCTCAGGCAATTGGCCATTACATCAAAGCAGCTCGCACCACGACCTACGATGCAACGCACTACCAAGTGGCGTCGAACTGGCTTGTTGGCCGCAGCTGAAGTGATAAGTGCCCAAAGTGTCACCAGTAGTGTGCAGCATTTTTACAAACACATTAAACAAAGTCACCGCACTCACACCAACAGTCAGGGGTGTGTTCTATTGTATTAAGAGCAAGCGCGCATGGTAACCCAAACCCCTTTGCACAGGTGGACTCGTCCGTCCCTTCAAGAGACAGCCACTTGGCAACACTGTAGCCAGTGAAATACAAACACATCACAGGAGGTGAAATACAGACACTTTCCACAAGAAAACGTTTTAGTGTATTTAATGTTTAGTTATAATAGAGCAATTATATTTACAAAAAGGGAGATTGCCTATAAAGACCTCCATCCTTGTAACATGTCATTTAGTTCTGTGACACTCCCCATCAACTTCACATCATCAACCTTAACAGACATTTGTTAATCAACAGGGTGGTCACCAACCAATTTATTCAATTTTTCACCATTGCCATAATATTGCATAGAATTTATGTCATGTTTTTGTATTCAGTGTTTGACGTCGGTTCTAGTCCCTTGTGGCGGTAGCCGATGTGACATCTACAGTTCGACTTAGCAATCGGGCCAGAAATGTTGCATGTGTCGCCTGCTCCGTGAGCCCCCTCGGTACCATCATTTAGGTTGTTATCACTTCACTGCAATCATTAAGTAATTAAATGAAACATTAATTTTATTAATTTTTAGTACCGTGGGGAGAACCACCCACACTCTCAACATAGAGATTAACTATACCATGTATCCGCATAAAACCACGCTCAATTTCACGTCAATGTCACTGGCAGGCCGTAAGTGCTGGGTCTGTTTTCTTTCACTATTCATATGTTATCAAGCACAGTGAATGAACAGCTTTACAAAGCTCAATGTGTGTTGATTATTGTCCTCCAGGACACTAGGTCACTACATCCTTTGTAGTACCTCCCACAATGTATAGTATATTTCAGGCGTACGAGACAGTGTACAGTCTTGGCATAAGGTGTAAACAATGTAACAGTAAGTACGTGAAAACATCATCTGCAAAAAACTGATGTATGACTCCACGGCTCCCTGGCCCGTCGACCGAACGACCCACATCACTAACTCTCCACTGAGTTATGGCACCGGGTAATTCTACACTCGACCACAGTGAGTCACCTAGACTACGTCAAGCAGCTATTGACAATTGCCAGTCAAGCTCGAATACCATGGCAGGACAGCTTACACAGCCCCCGATGGCAGGCGTTTTCAGTTCTGCACCAAGTCATTTCGATTGAAGTGTACGCCGGCCACCTTCCAGGCGATGGTGGTCAGAGTGTTGGACGGCCTCATCTGTGAATTTACACGCACCTACCTGGACGATGTGGTGATATTATCGGCAAGTTGGGAGAAGATCTTACACCACCTGTGACATGTGATCGAAAGTTTGGACATCAACGATCACATGTGCGCAACTAACTGCCACCTCTGAACGACAATTATCGACTTCCTGGGGCATGTCGTCGACGAGGAAGGCAACAAACCCAACTCTGAACAACTGCAGGTGATTGACGAGTACCCACCTACATGTACTAGCAAGAAACTCCATAAGTTCTTTGGTCTGATAAACTGGCACCAGGAGCACATCCAGGACTTTTCCATCATCCCACACATTCACCGACCTACTGTCAACTTAACAGTAGATTCAATGATATGGTCTCCACCTACGACGCCTTCCAGCAAATCAAGTGACATTTCCGAATGTGCCCTACCTTAGCGAGCGCAAAACGCATCTACCTGCAGACTGAGGCCAGCCAATATGGTCTCGAAGCAGTGCTCTACCAGTGCGGAGGTACGACGTCATAGAAAATGTGAATGGTTGGCTGTAGTATGGACCATCAATAAATTCTGCGTGTACTTGGAGTACCAGCGCTTTCCCCCGACAACTGCTGCTTAGTCTGGCTCCACACCATGCGTGAAGCATGCAGCCAGCTGACCCAGTGGGCAAAGCTTCTTCAAGCTTATGATGTCGTGGAGCATGTCCCGGGCAGCGAAAACCAGCTAGCAGACGATGCAGAGTGGGAGGAGATATTGCTACCAACAACTCCATCACTAGATCAAAACCACTAACAATGACCTCACTTTACATGATCTATACCGTGACATTGTGAAAGTACAGCTCGAGTGCAAGCTCACTTGTGAACATAAAGACCATTGCATTGTCAGTATTGGATCGTAATAGATGGCCATTTAGAAACATATTCACACAATTAACTATGATGTGTGGAGACTGTTGTTTCCCCCAATGTCAGAGAGCAGTAACTGAGACATGTGCACGATAGCATCATAGCAGGACACATGGGTTTGTTACAAACAATTCGCAAAGTTTTGAATATTTCTTTTGGCCTGCACTAACTAGGTAAGCACGCAGATACATTCAACAGAGTGTTAAGGGCAACCAATTCAAAGCACGACGAGCTAACGGGGTACAACAGCAGCACCCCCGACTGACCACTAAGCCCTTCGAGATGGTGTACCTCCATTTCATGGAGTCCTACCACAAATCCTCAGGGGGAAAGAGACTCATCGTGGATATCACCAATAACTTCTCCAGGTGGGCTGAAGGATAAACCGTCAGTAGGACACGACCACGAGTGTTGTTAAGGTCCTGCAGAACGATTTATTCTTAGGAGGGGATATCGACAGAACCTACTTACAAATGTCATGCAATTCACCGGCAGGTAGTGGCGAGTATTTTGTACCCATTGTGGAGTGTGCCAACCTTACGGAGTGCCATTACCAGGAGTTCAAAACCCAGTTGTGGCATCGTGTGAGTGACCAGCGCACCACCTGGGCTGACCATCTGCCGCTGACCTCTTCACCCTCCATAGGCGGGTCTATGCCTTCACCGGCAGGTCACCTATCGACGCCCTGCTGAGCCACCACTTAACCCCGCCTAATGATTTTGACTGCCTNATGCCTTCACCGGCAGGTCACCTATCGACGCCCTGCTGAGCCACCACTTAACCCCGCCTAATGATTTTGACTGCCTGCGGGCAAGAGTCAATGGTGGCCCAGTAAGCAGTAACACCCATGGTGAATGACATCGGAGGGAGTGCCAAGAGATATACACTAACCAGCGAGGATATATCGCACGGTGGTTGCCGACCACAATACGACCACCACCTCAACTACCACCTGGCCAACACCTCAATGTCCGTGCGCACCCGCAGACCACAGCCCGTATAGACTTCTGCGTGGGTTTTGCTGCAAACTGGAGCGGGCTGCAGTTGATCGCACAGGCCATCGGACACACCACCCACCTAGTCCAGATTGGTAGAAAGACTGCCAAGCTTCACAGGGATGATCTGCGCCTAACACCAGGTGATGTCTATGCACCAGGTGCTCAGTTGCCCCATGATGTCCACCCCGACGTCGAGGTACACCGACCACCCATGCAGGAGGAAGATGCATCAGTACCTCCCTTGGAGGAGCATCCACAAGGGTACGCAAGTCCGATGACGTCTGATGTCCAAGCGCACCTCAGATCTCGTTGCGGCAGGAACCTCATCATTACGGACAGCGCGGCGCCACCCAGCATCGACGTTCCCGCATCAATGCCATCCCACGTGATTCACCAGTACAAGCAAGAAGAAGCAGCACCACAGCCTGCACGTATCACGATGCCTGGCGTCGTGTAGCTCACCTCGTAGGTAGTCTCCACCTCTCTCAACTAGCCCACTAAAGGTGATTATTCAGGACTTCCGGTCGTACTGTTGACAGCATCATGACAGCTTCCGGAGATGTCCACCGCTGGCGACGAGGTGATGTACCAATGCAGCGCCCCAGCAGGAACACTACTCCCAACCAAGGGTCACCAGCAGGTGATCAACCCCTGGGTTGCTACCAGGGGCAATGGAATTAATGGAGCATTAGCAGGATCAGTGACACTGTCAGCGAGAGCAGCGAGGCACAATTCTCGCCTTCCCCCACCGCTAATGCTGGTAACATCATCCAGCGTGGGCATGATGACTTGCATTAATGCCACCGCATCCCACACCGTAAGTATAGGACATCCACATCAACACCACCATCGTCCAAGCTGCCCAAAGGCCAAACGCCCTGTGGCCCCGACATCGTTGGGCCATGGCCTGTCCATGCGGCACCTGAAAATGCGCATCTTGAAAATGGTCTCCAACGAAGGGTGATGGTGGGTTTCAAACAGGACAGCATTCTGCCTTCCAGGCAGTTTGCCTGGCAGCATGTCCACCGTATCAACCACACTAGTGTAGCTGTAGCACACCACAAGTGCCGACACGACTGCATTGTGTGTGTGAAAGTGCAGATATGTGCAGTGAATACTCAATCCCCCTAACTCCCCGGTGGGAGGTCGAGCGTGCATAATCGCAGACCCAGCAAATATTATTTGTAGGGCAATTTTAAAGAGAGTATCTCTGAAAATATAGAAAGACACAATAATAGTGCAATCCTTCACAGATGCCTCTACTAGCATTTCAGGGTTTTTAATTTTGTAATTCTCAAATTAACTTATTTTTAACAACAGTTGTTTCAGTCTCATTTCATGCCATACAAGTGTAGTTTGAATTTGTTTTTATTTTGTTAATATATCATGCAAGTCCTTTTTATTGTTGTAAGGTACAGGCAAGGAGAAAGAAGTGCAGGGTGAGCCACGTGCCACCATAGTTCGTGCTGCGCATACTCGCCAGATTCAGTCGCTGTCAAGTATCTCAAGTTGTTGGCAAGTTCGCGTCGCCGGGAATAACCTTGGAAGGGAAACTTAATGCACCAATTCACTCTTATGCACAAATGTGTATTTCTCGCAGTCTCGTCTCTTTGGCGAGCTGCAGGCCAGAGTCCATACAGTTTTCAGACTTCATGTATTTTAGTTCAAGCACTGCCTTTGGGAGTTTCGGGATATGGGTTCCCCTATAACCCTCCTTCCACCCAGTTACATGTAAATTATTTAACAGCCTGTTTGCTCAACTCAGACAGTTTAAAGCATATGGGTAAGCCTGAATAGACCCTAAGTATTTTCTATGAAAGTATCAGGAGCGAGGTGCTCTAAATACTCAAAATTTTAAAAAGTACAGCAGATCACATAGTGGCTCGAAGAAAAGATAAACCTAGATTTTAAAGCATATTTTCTGTTAGACAAAAAAAAAACTTTTAGTGGGGATCATCTCTGTTCATAACAAGGATTTTACTTTCTAAAATAACTCAATTATATTGCTATCAATTTAATCTTATAATCTAGCTTAGAGTCATTCCGTGTCAGATCAACGCCTGAAATAATATTATTAGACTTAAGGATTTATATTTTTCTGACTTATTGTCCATTTGTCCTCTTCACCAAAAAGACAAACTATGCAAACTTTTATATTTTTGGCTACATACCTTTGTGCAAAAGAAATTTCCAAAGATTGCAAAATTTTCCTTCTTTGTAAACAGAAACATCAATATANGCTACATACCTTTGTGCAAAAGAAATTTCCAAAGATTGCAAAATTTTCCTTCTTTGTAAACAGAAACATCAATATATAATTGTAATCAATGATGCTGGGAAAATTCTTTTATACATAATTTTAAAGCTGTTTGTACATGCTTTAATTTTATATGCAACAAAACATAATTTGAAAAATTTAGTGCTGAAAACTGTTTTAAAATTTTGGAATTTTGAAAACCTTAAAAACACTCTCTTTGATTTTTTTCTTAGAAATATATGTTATTCATGTATGTATTGGCTATATATAGGCACACCAAATTTCAATGTGGATAAAAAAAACCGTTTTTGTTTTGACACAAGTTTAATTAAAGTAATGTGTGGTTAGACAGTACACAATACGCTAATGTACTCTCTTTTACGAAGGTCGTTTTTTGACAATCTAAGAAAGTAGTGCTAATGTATCCCTCCACATTAGGTTTTCCGATACATGGAAGCCATGCTGTTTGTTTTGTCAGTTGTTGACATTAAAAGGGAGTTCGACGTTATATGTACAGACAAATTCTTTCAAAAAGTGTTCAATTTTCTGATGCAACATAAACTGCAAATTCCAAAATGTGAACTGCAGATATTATTTTTAAATTGTATACAAAATCAAAATGTTCGAATTTAAAATGTATCAAGCGCAGTGTTTTTTAACCTGTGCTAAATAATTTCAGTTATTTTCGAAATACAATAATTTGCCAAAATACATTGTAACGTTAAACGAGCGGTCGGGGAAAGCGGACGTCGTCCGGCGACTATGTTAAGAAAAGTCTGAATATTACACAATATTCCTATTTCGAATACGATAGACGCCAGCTCACTGGGTTAGCACAAAGTCATAGTTCTCAGGATCGTGGGCCGAATGACCATGTGGCTCTATCCCCTGACACATACAGTACAAATTTACAGGAAAACGTAATATATACCCGGGGTATCCAGGCTCCCCAGCACGCCTTAGTATTACCTTTTACCTTATATATGAAGGATGCCTCCTTAAGGCGTCGATGACATCCTGGATAGGGCCAGGGCCCGAAATACAACACAAAAATGAGCACCCAAAAGTTTCGGTTAACTCAAATAAATTTTATTGCCGAATAGTGTATACACGGTAACATGTATGCAATGCAAATTAAAGCTGACCTAACTCACAAGGGCTACCAGCAGCCATACTGTACAAAAATGCGAGGAATGGCGCGAAAACTTACAAGAGTAATTAAACCTCCAGAGTCGCTAAATTGAGCTGACGNCTCTCTCAACTAGCCCACTAAAGGTGATTATTCAGGACTTCCGGTCGTACTGTTGACAGCATCATGACAGCTTCCAGAGATGTCCACCGCTGGCGACGAGGTGATTTACCAATGCAGCGCCACAGCAGGAACACTACTCCCAACCAAGGGGTCACCAGCAGGTGATCAACCCCTGGGTTGCTACCAGGGGCAATGGGATTAATGGAGCATTAGCAGGATCAGCGACACTGTCAGCGAGAGCAGCGAGGCACAATTCTTGCCTTCCCCCACCACTAATGCTGGTAACATCATCAAGCGTGGGCATGCTGACTTGAATTAATGCCACCGCATCCCACACCGTAAGTATAGGACATCCACATCAACACCACCAGCAGCCACACCACCATCGTCCAAGCTGCCCAAAGGCCAAACGCCCTGTGGCCCCGACATCGTTGGGCCATGGCCTGTCCATGCGGCACCTGAAAATGCGCATCTTAATAATGGTCTCCAACGAAGGGAGATGGTGGGTTTGAAACAGGACAGCATTCTGCCTTCCAGGCAGTTTGCCTGGCAGCATGTCCACCGTATCAACCACACTAGTGTAGCTGTAGCACACCACAAGTGCCGACACGACTGCATTGTGTGTGTGAAAGTGCAGATATGTGCAGTGAATACTCAACCCCTCTAACTCCCCGGTGGGAGGTCGAGCGTGCATAATCGCAGACCCAGCAAATATAATTTTTAGGGCAATTTTAAAGAGAGTATCTCTGAAAATATAGAAAGACACAATAATAGTGCAATCCTTCACAGATGCCCCTACTAGCATTTCAGGGTTTTTATTTTGTAATTCTCAAATTCGCTTATTTTTAACAACAGTTGTTTCAGTCTTATTTCATGCCATACAAGTGTAGTTTGAAACTGTTTTTATTCTGTTAATATATCCTGCAAGTCCTTTTGATTGTTGTAAGGTACATGCAAGCAGAAAGAAGTGCAGGGCGAGCCGCATGCCACCATAGTTCGTGCCGCGCATACTCACCAGATTCAGTCGCTGTCGAGTATTTCAAGTTGTCGGCACGTTCGCGTCGCCGGGAATAACCACGGAAGGGAAACTTAATGCACCAAATCACTCTTATGCACAAATGTGTATTTCTCGCAGTCTCACCTATTTGGCGAGCCGCAGGCCAGAGTCCATACAGTTTTCAGACTTCATGTACTTTAGTTCAAGCACTGCCTTTGGGAGTTTCGGGATATGGGTCCCCTCTACCCTCCTTCCACCCAGTTACATGTAAATTATTTAACAGCCTGTTTGTTCAACTCAGACAGTTTAATGCACAAGGGTAGGCCTGAATAGACCCTAAGTATTTTCTATGTAAGTATCAGGAGCGAGGTGCTCTAAATACCCAAGATTTAAAAAAGTACAGCAGATCACACAGTGGCTTGAAGAAAAGATAAACCTAGATTTTAAAGCATATTTTCTGTTAGACAAAAAAAAAAAAAACTTTAAATGGGTTCTCACATATGATGACAAGCTAAATTCTTGTGAAGTGCTGGAAAATCAGAAAATGCACGTGAAGTGTGATTGTCAAGGTTTCACTATTGTAATAGCCCCACAATAAATGTATTCTTATCTACTATTTCAATTGCATTAAAAATAAGATTGATCATCCAATGTCATGTGGCAGTTGATCATCTCTGCTCATAACAAGGATTTTACTTTCTAAAATAACTAAATTATATTGCTATCAATTTAATCTTATAATCTAGCTTAGAGTCATTCCGTGTCAGATCAACGACTGAAATAATATTACTGGACTTAAGGATTTATATTTTTCTGACTTATTGTCCATTTGTTCTCTTCACCAAAAAGACAAACTTTTATATTTTTTGCTACATACCTTTGTGCAAAAGAAATTTCCAAAGATTGCAAAATTTTCCTTCTTTGTAAACAGAAACATCAATATATAATTGTAATCAATGATGCTGGGAAAATTCTTTTATACATAATTTTAAAGCTGTTTGTACATGCTTTAACTTTATATGCAACAAAACATAATTTAAAAAATTTAGTGCTGAAAACGGTTTTAAAATTTTGGAATTTTGAAAAACTTAAAAACACCCCCTTTGATTTTTACTTAGAAAAAATATGTTATTCATGTATATATTGGCTATATATAGGCATACCAAATTTCAATGTGGATAAAAAAAACCGGTTTTGTTTTGACACAAGTTTAATTAAAGTAATGTGTGGTTAAACAGTACACAATACGCTAATGTCGTTTTTTGACAGTCTAAGAAAGTAGTGCTAATGTATCCCTCCACATTAGGTTTTGCGATACATGTAAGCCATACTGTTTGTTTTGTCAGTTGTTGACATTAAAAGGGAGTTCGACGTTATATGTACAGACAAACTCTTTCAAAAAGTGTTCAATTTTCTGATGCAACATAAACTGCAAATTCCAAAATGTGAACTGCAGATATTATTTTTAAATTGTATAGAAAATCAAAATGTTCGAATTTAAAATGTATCAAGCACAGTGTTTTTTAACCTGTGCTAAATAATTTCAGTTATTTTCGAAATACAATAATTTGCCAACACACATTGTAACGTTAAACGAGCGGTCGGGGAAAGCGGACGTCGTCCGGCGACTATGTTAAGAAAAGTCTGAATATTACACGATATTCCTATTTCGAATAGGATAGACGCCAGCTCGCTGGGTTAGCGAGAAGTCATAGTTCTCAGGATCGTGGGCTGAATGACCATGTAGCTGTATCCCCTGACACATACAGTACAAATTTACAGGAAAACGTAATATATAGCCGGGGTATCCAGGCTCCCCAGCACACCTTAGTATTACCTTTTATCTTATAAATGAAGGATGCCTCCTTGAGGCGTCGATGACATCCTGGATAGGGCCAGGGACCGAAATACAACACAAAAATGAGCACCCAAAAGTTTCGGTTAACTCAAATAAATTTTATTGCCGAATAGTGTATTCACGGTAACATGTATGCAATGCAAATTAAAGCTGACCTAACTCACAAGGGCTACCAGCAGCCATATTGTACAAAAATGCGAGGAATGGCGCGAAAACTTACAAGAGTAATTAAACCTCCAGAGTCGCTAAATTGAGCTGACGNTGTACAAAAATGCGAGGAATGGCGCGAAAACTTACAAGAGTAATTAAACCTCCAGAGTCGCTAAATTGAGCTGACGGGGGAATGCTGTGAACGCGAGGAAGATTGTTGTTAAATTAAATAAAAGTTACTGTGAATTGGTCTGTCACGAGACTATTAATATAGAAAGAATACCCTCATTGGCCATGGATATTTGAGTTCCTCAGCCACTCTGCAAAGATTCTATTAAGCGTGGTTTTCTGTTCTCTTTAGAAGAATTGTTTTTGTTGCTTCAGTTGGTGTGTGTCTCGCATTACTGACACTCTAAGCTTCCTTGATAGGCACAGACTTCACTTTTTTTTTACTGTTCTGGGGCAGCCTAAAACACTAAATGCTGAATGCCAGTGACTCAACAGGGGATAGAGGACAGAGGTTCAGTAAGCATTCTTTGTCACTGGTCGCATGTGCTGATGTTTCCTTCTGAACCCTCATTTCCACTTGTAGCTGATGGCTTATCTGCATGTGACTGGATCTGAAACGGCTGTGTTTGCANCCTTCTGAACCCTCATTTCCACTTGTAGCTGATGGCTTATCTGCATGTGACTGGATCTGAAACGGCTGTGTTTGCATGGGTCATGATTGGAAGGAGGACTAAGGAAAAAGAAGGTAGGTGCAGCATACAAAGTAAATACTGTTTACTGCCGAGTTCCCTCGTCATATTTATTAATTATCCAGTGTGTAGGGATGTCTACCTGTCTCCAACAGAAATAGGCATTAAAGTTGACAGTTGGCTGCAACGGCACAATGCTGTGCTCGTACAAAAACCTATGACCTTGTACTAATTCTTTTGTGACCTCCTCCCAATGTCCACAACTTCTGTTAACAGTAGGCACCCAGCTTCCATTTTCACCTTAGGCCACCTCTTGCCTCATCTGGTACTTGCCTATGTTCAGAACACAAGTACACATTGCCGTAAACACGGGAAGCACAACTATGTCCTCCTCTTCTGATGCCAGCATGTGNTGTTCAGAACACAAGTACACATTGCCGTAAACACGGGAAGCACAACTATGTCCTCCTCTTCTGATGCCAGCATGTGGGCATCGAAAGGATAACGATGTCAATGAAAGAGTAGTTCAAGTTTCGCAGTTTCCAGACTGCGAAGTGCGTAGATTTCATCCCACAAGGAGTTAACTGCTGCACCTCTATCCGTTCTCAGGGTCAGGGTGCCGCCGCAGTGGCAAGAGCACTAATCTCCCACCAAGGCAAACCAGGTTCAATTCCCAGTGGGAGCACTCCCGATTTTTGCTTGTGGGAATCATGCCGGATGATGCTGCTCACCAGCAGGTTTTATCAAGGCTCTCCAGTTTCCTCCACTCTTGCAATCTGGTGCTGCTCCATATCCACCTCACTTCACTATCATGACTCATGAGCTCTCAAAACCTCATTGTAAAGAGACGGGAGGATGAGAAAAATGCAGAATCGATTTTGCCAATGATTGATCTGAAGGTGGTGATGGTGGAAGAGAAATGATAAAAATATGGGAACATAGTAAAAATGCAGTTTAGGTTTTTCTTTGTCATTAAAATTTTTTTCATCTTGTACAGAACTATGGTGTTTACCATTTCTTATTCCCTTACACAGGATACAGTTAAGAATAATTTTTCTCATCTCTCTTGTAAGTGAGCAAGACTCCACTACTCGTACCCTCCCAACCATATGATGACTTTGAAGCAAGGAAGAGAGATAACAGGATATTGCCTCATTATTTGAGGCCCCAGTGTAGCCTGAAAATGTGTACTGGGCAAAGGAACAAGATATACGAGGAAGACCACAAGCTTAGTTTGTCCACAAGCATTTTTTGCTATTTCATAGATTAAAAAATTAAATGATAACATTAATAAAAAGTAGACCTAAGGCATATGCACTGACAGGGTCACGACTCATGGATACACACACAAACAAACAAACATTAAAACACATTTTCCTCACAGAAGCGCGGTTTTTACGTTTTACTGGCTAGGCCAGCTTCACCAGGTGGCGGGTCGTGGCACACTGCAGTCTGGCGAGCGGTGGTTGGCAAACAGTGAACCTAGCGGCCAGGAGGCGAACTAGGGTGAGGCAGGAAATTTGAAATGTGGCAGAGGGGTTGTTTAATTTAAGCCAGGTGTGTGCGTAGATTTGCCGATGTATTGGTGGCCCTGGCAGGCAGGCAACCTTACAAACTTTGTGCGTTGTCTCTAACACTATTCGCCTGAGCGTGTTACATCAAGGTAACACATTTCCATGCAGTAAAGTATGATTATTACGTCTTTACAAAATACCAGAGGGTTACAACCCCCCCCCCCACACACAGTTAAGATAATAACATACCACCCCTTAGTGTCTCAATGTAGGGGATGATAGTACGCCACAACTGTTTACAGGTTTTGGTTAAAGAAAACATTATTCACAGAATGGCTCTTTCAACTCAAGTAGGTTTCATTATTTTCTAATAGAACCATTTGGAATATTGATTTTCAAGGGTGGCTAAGAGTTACTGTACAGCATTGTTTGTACAATGTTTTCTATCCCATTTTGCATAGGGAATCACCTTCCAGCATTTGTACCTGTAGTTCAGGCCCATTCTGTGTGTGTGTTGTGCGCACGCATACAGACACACAGGATGGGGCTGAATTTGCCGATAAACTTCGTGAGGTGATTCTTTATGCCAAATATGACACTTTGCCAAATAAAGTGGCAATATATAGGACACTTTGTAACCAACTAAATATTGAGGGCAAAATACGTAGCAGAAAATGGGGATTTTGGAATGTATTTTTGCAGGCGAGATGAAAGTATAATTCGCGAAACATTGTTTTATGTTATCGGGATCCGCAATCTAAGAGAAAACGTACATTAATAACACTTCCCGTTATGAAAATAACAGGAGTGGCCACCGACTTACTGCTGGCATTATGGCTGGAATTATGAACATTTCATGCTGGTTTAAGGAATAGTATGACCTACAAAACAAAAATGGTACCCTTGATGCAACTCTATTTTTGTTTGAAATGCACACAAAGATTCTCCTAGATTCCGCTGCAGCGATACAGCGTCTTGTATGCAGGCAGTACTACCTACGCTGGTGTGAAATATGAAGTATTTTGCTGGATCTTGGTTGATCAAAGATGCAAGTTTGGTTTGGCAATTCAAACCTACAGCAACAAGAACTTAATGCACTGACTGCTGTTTTGATGACAATTTAGAAATTTCAATGTAAGTTTTCTCCCCAAGGACACTTTTACTCACAAGTGCGCATGATTTCTGAAGGTCAGACAAAGTTGTGTACACTTTCTTTATGTATAAATGGATAGTTTGATCCTTCAAACTCAACATATATATCTGTTGTTTTTGTGAAATTCTCAACAAGAAAAATTGAATAACATTTAATATGACAGATAATGGCATCACTGGACAGGTTCTTAAAATAGGTCACAGTGCTACCACCTTCATCATCTTGGCTGAAGAACTGCACTAAATCTTCCAAATACTCAGCTATGTACTCCACAAGACACAAACAATGAGTTCCACCATGTCACGACAGGCTTAGGAAACAACAAATGCTTTTTTTTCCCCCACTAGGGTACTTTTCTTGCAAAAAAGTTATGTATCTATGCTGACAACTAAATTCAATTTGTGGGTCCATCACTGTATGCAAACCATATCAGAAAAAATTACTTGCAGTGAAGACACGCATGTCGTCAGGTATAGTGCGGAATGTCCCAAGACCAACTACATTTGCATAGTCTATATTATACTGTGCCGAAGCAGATAGGAACATTCAGCACCTGTTGCACTTGCTAATTCCTTCACTGCTCCTATATATATATATATATATATATATAGAGAGAGAGAGAGAGAGAGAGAGAGAGAGAGAGAGAGAGAGAGAGAGACAGACAGACAGACACAGAGACACACACACGCACACACTGTTCTGTTTCATTACAAAACAAAATACAAATCAAAATTATAAAAATGCACCACAAACTCTGTCTGTGGTCACGCCACACATTAAAACGACTTTCTTGCCTTCGACTGCCTTCTTGATTTCTGCTTGTCTGTGCATACTCAACTGTTGCAAATGTGTTTCCCTTAAGGTGCTGGCTGAAGGAAGATAGCCTGAATATATGCACAAAATATTTTTAAGTAAGGTATGAAATATGGAAAATAGTAAATTTAAAATTGTTCTGTTTTATATGCACCAAGGTTAGCAAAAACTAAGCAAATACAAAAAAATTGTAGGTTATGTAGGTTGTTAATCACAACGAAGAGTAAACAAATATTTTAGGTTACGTTAACTGTGTAGTACCATAATAAATAGGTGGACGTTACAAAGATACCAAACCAGGGTGTGGAAATTGTTTAAAAAAAATTACACGCCTACATTTACCTGTGACAGGTCAAGTGCAGTAAACAAAAATAGGCCACAAAACCATCAGACTAGAGTTTCAGCTTATCTTCAACATACTTATCAAGACATGACCTCATTGCAGGTGGTCCACTTTTTTAAGTGGATGTTCAATTCCACTATCATTTGTACAAACTCCAAAATGAAGTGTTGTTTGTTTTGCTTTAGTTTGTTAACGTTTTCTAGCGATTCTCCGATGGACACTGGCATTTTGACGTGAACGGACCTTCAGCAAATGCTTGTTTTCTCTTCTTGTGCGACTCGTTGGCAACATGTTTTTTACATGTATCTGTACGAGTCCAATCTACACGAACGTTACAAAACTTGCACATCATAATTTTTTGTCACATCAAAAATATAAAAGCCCTCAGACTTCATTTCTCTTTCCCAATGAAACACTGATAAAATCTTCGGCATCTTGAAATCACATTTGTTTATTGCACGTCGCAAGACATTCAGAACTGTTTACTACAAAACCACCACAAATCACCGATAAAAGCTGGAGAAGAAAGAAAAACACTGTCAAAATTGTTCTAAAACTTTTTACACGCACTTCAATTTATAAACAGAAAGATTTGGATTTCATTAATGTTTCAAATAAAATATTCACGCGTGCTAAGGTGGAATTAGTTTTTTTTAAATACGAACTGTAAAATATTGAATGTTCACGTTACTTAATTGATGAATTACGATATGTTGCAATATTAGGACTTTACAATATCTTATCTGATACGTTGATGCAGTTTCTCGTGGTAAATACAGCGTATTTCGCACACGAACTTGTTTTTATTCAATTTTGTTAAATATAGTAAACTGTAGGTTAATTTTGTGGTATTTCACAAATTTTGCACTTCATCACATTTCGGGGTCCCTATTCTTAATTCCCAACGGTAACGAAGTTGCCGGAAATAAGAGGGTGGCCACCTCTTGTTACTTTCATAACGGGGAGTCTTATTAATGTGAGTTTGCTCCTAGGTTGAAGATTCAGATAACATAAAACAATGTTCCGCAAATTGTACTTTCATCCCACCTGGTTTCCGATATTTCGCACAAATACATTCCGGGGACTTATTTCACCCTCAACACTTAGTTTATGTACAATGTGTCCTTTATATTTGCCACTTGACTTTGCATAAAGAATCACCTCACGAAGTTTGTCGGTCAAATTCAGCCCCACATGCATGTGTGCATATACATTAGTGATGGGACGGTTCACAATTTTCCGGTTCCGGTTCTTCAATTTGGTTCCTGGTTCTAAGTTCTTGTACTGGCTGACACTAAACTTGCACATTCACTGCTCAAACTTGCTTAAGGACATTGAGATTAAGTGAGCAACCAACTCATTCATTTGGTCTCAAGATTTCTTGCAAAACTGAGTCTTTCACCTTTATTAAAATTTTTTTCCTAACACTGGGGATGAACAAAGTTTTTCCACGACAATGTGTTTGTGTCACGTGTTAACATGTTTCTTGGGGCAGGAAAAGTTTTTCAACACCCCTCGTGAGATTCGTGTGCCACAGTGATTGCAAATTGCATATTTGACATCGTTAATATTAACCTTGAAATTATTCCACACTTCTAACACGTTTAAAATTTATCACGTTTCCTGAACTAAATTTATTCCATGCTGAAAGAAAAATGAAAACGTGCGCTTGTGATGGCGCTACACAGTTGGGCAGTAGGTCAAAGCCTAGCGCAGTGTTGCGAAGACACAACGTTATAATGTACTCTTCTACAATGAATTCCCATTTCAGTTCCAGCCTCGGACCCGCCAAAACTTATTTTAGGTTGCGTGTTATTGTTGATATTGCAAAGCCTTTGAAATATTGTAACATTTTTCCGCGCTACGTTAATATTATTCGCTTGCAAAAAAGGATGCGCTGCAGCAAGAAAACATCGAATTGTGTTGTTTAAATACCATCAGATTAGCCAACACATGTTCAGCAAGTCGTAGGGAAAACATATTCTTTTGTGTAGCGAGTGAGAAATAATGGCGCTCTGTACGGTGCAGGTTTTCTAAATTAAATTACAAAACAGATTACCACACCACAAAATCTGTTTTAAAAGTTTCAAATATAGTTAAATACGAAATTACAACTGCGTATCTTGTAACATTTGTCAAATTGAATCCTCAGGCTGTATGGTCTACATCGAGGCCAACAGTGCCCTTTTACTTTGTTCACATTCCCACATGGCATCAAACTATTTGTTACGAAGTGTAACGACTCTGCCACAGACGTGGGTACATTTAAAATAAAATATTAATACACTACGATACATAAACGTTGGTTTTAGTTTTGTGTTGAACATAAATTAAGCCTAAAAGATACCGTACACGGTAGTGCGAAAGCGTGCGTACTGGGATAAAGCCATAGCCATGCCATTCCCTTTTCGGCAGCATACCACAGGGAAACCCGACGATTTATTAATGTTATGTTAATTTATCATTATTAGGCCATTATAGTATATTACAATGGTACTGCCAAGCAAGATTTAGATCGAAAATAAGGGTAAACGACAAGTTTAATACAAATGTGAAACCACCTAGTGGACAAGGCAAGGTTTGACTGATGCAGAGAACCGACGGTATAATCACGCCGGTTCCAGTTCTGGTTCGGTTCCTTCAAGAATCTGCAGTACCGAGGAACCGATCATCCCATCACTAATATTNTTTTGGTGTCCAGATTCTTGAATTTTTGTGTTTCCCTCTTATAAGGTTTTCCTGCTTATAGTGTCACTTTCTTGTGGACCCCTGAAGAACCTTATAAGAGGGTTCCACTGTATATATATATCTTCCCTTCCCTCTTTCTCCTTTCTGACAGACGTGTGCCATCCATTTACCCACCAACCTTTCAGTAGTGCTTCGGTTATATGCTAGTAAATTTAAGTTAGAGTTTGGCTGAGAAAAACAAATAAAATGAGAACACATAAGAACAGACCTCTAATTTTTGTAATAATTGCTTTGCATTTGCAAACAATTTTATGAAATGATGGAAAAAATGTCTCTGGCTTGAATGAGACACAAATAAATATTTAAAAAAATGTCATTCAGTTGCTTCACTGATGCATAAAGGTGATGAAATTCTAAACATGTGAAACTGTGGCACAAATGGAATAATTCCATGGCTAAAACATTTCAAGAGATGCAATACAAACAAAAGCATTTCATCACCACTACATAGCTTAATATACCAAATACAATAAACCTACATGATTCTGATGACAACAGATGCAAACCTATTAGGTATTCTTAAACCACATACTGTAGTAACAAGGTGTAAAAAAAAAGAAGTTTTTTTCAGCACTAGAGGATATGGGGACATAGATTTCAATAGTATAAAATATTTTTTACATGCAAAGTCTGCACATAATAATGTTATTGTATACATATAAATAGCAATGGTATTCTAGAGTGCCCAATCAAAATTGTTGGATTGGAGTGAAAAGTACGAAATTCGTAGTACATTTGCATTGAGGTATCGCTGCATAGTCATGACATGCCTTTATATGAGAGGTGCACGGAGTTCTTTTCATTGATCTCGTAGCACACAGCTAACCTCTTGCTTTTTAACATTTGGCATGTTTCTTTACGACTTGGTACTGCTTTCTCTAAATACACCAAAATTATGTCTGACGGTGAGCTCAATCTGGTCACGCCTTATTAACATGACTGAATACATAGGGTAATCTGTGCCGGCCAATGCAGGCTACGCATTTTAGCAGAAGGTAAATTTGTGATTTACCGAGGGTGGCTAAATCGGTTTGCGGCTTAACCGTGGAGTCACCAATTCAAAGTCAAATATCGAACAGCTGCTGCCAGTCGCGCACTGCTGCTATTAATAACCCACGTGCATGCTGTTAATTACCTGGTTGCAGTCAAGTGATGCGGTACTCATTTATTTANTACATATAAATAGCAATGGTATTCTAGAGTGCCCAATCAAAATTGTTGGATTGGAGTGAAAAGTACGAAATTCGTAGTACATTTGCATTGAGGTATCGCTGCATAGTCATGACATGCCTTTATATGAGAGGTGCACGGAGTTCTTTTCATTGATCTCGTAGCACACAGCTAACCTCTTGCTTTTTAACATTTGGCACGTTTCTTTACGACTTGGTACTGCTTTCTCTAAATACACCAAAATTATGTCTGACGGTGAGCTCAATCTGGTCACGCCTTATTAACATGACTGAATACATAGGGTAATCTGTGCCGGCCAATGCAGGCTGCGCATTTTAGCAGAAGGTAAAGTCGTGATTTACCGAGGGTGGCTAAATCAGTTTGCGGCTTAACCGTGGAGTCACCAATTCAAAGTCAAATATCGAACAGCTGCTGCTATTAATAACCCACGTGCATGCTGTTAATTACCTGGTTGCAGTCAAGTGATGCGGTACTCATTTATTTACATATTAAAAGTGTTTGGGTACTATTTTTACACACGTTTTTAACACTGAATATTTGTCAAACTTGGAAGTATTCAGCAAAATTGTCAGATAGCACATTTTCATTCATAATAATAAAGTATTTCATCCTGCTCTTCAAAAAGGAGAGACCGTGTAGTCTGTACATGCGCAGGCTATCTATAAACTAACTGTGGCACCGAGTGCAAGAACGACTCCTATGCAAACAACACGTTGTGCGTGCTTTTAATAAATAAATAACATGTATTTTCGCTAGGCGAACCGGCCTTGGAAAGACTTGCGATTGCAGGCTGAATCCAAATTATTAGCGAGCACAATTTCCTAACACGGAAATATTTATAGAGCTTGCGGAAAATTTAAAACTCTGAGAATTCGTTTGCATATTTGTATTTTACACGTGAAAAACGAATCATTTCATGGGGGTGTGGTTTACAAAGCGAGCTGCGCGCACGGTCACCTGTTTCACTTCTGTGTCGCAAACGTATATTTAGCACGTTCTTTTAAAAGTAAATTTTTCATCTTGTGTGGGCTCAAAATAACTGAGGTTTAAAATATATTACGTCAAATTAATGAAGAAATATTTGCAAAAATTCTCTGCGATAGATGTGCGGCCTCTTCAATTAATATGAAGCATTCACGAGGCGATGTTAGCAGCAAGCACTAGCTAAGGCCTATGAAGAAGACACAAATGAAGCTAAACTACAGCATACTGTGTTCTATTTCGTTTAAACACCTACACATTATTCTAGAACAAAGTTTAATTTGTCACACTAATAACAGCTGTTTTGTAACGATATAAAAAAAATAGACATTTTGTCTACAATTTCCTTCCTGCCCACATATTTTTCCAATGTATTGGTGCTAATGTACGGTGTAAAAACAGCCAACATGAAATTTTATTACAATCGTTCACGCATCAGCTGATGCAGGATTTTGTGTATGTGATGATGTTAATATCATTTATGACGTTGCCACACACTGGTTGTCGAAAAATTGCATTCTTGTACGACTATATTATTTGTTTACATAACCTACGTGCACAGTACGTAGGCCTAAAGTAAACATTTGTCCTCACATCGCTTTAAAGGTGAAAATAGGTTATCCGTGAACCCTTAGCCAGTCACTACCCAGGAAAATTGGGAGTTTACTGTATATTATGTCACAAATTTAACTGGTTTACTGTCAAATATCTGTAAACAGGACATCGAGAGGAATATCTGAAACTACTTTCATAGACAACCTTCAAAAGTCTGAAACTGCATCTGTTGTCCTAATTTTTGGCTCTAAGCCTTCAAACGTTTGACTTTGTTCACACGGGTGCTTCAAAGTCGCATGTACAGTCTCTTCTAAAATTAAAACTAAGCTGCATAGGTTAATAGGACACATACCACACTTTATTTGCAAGACAGAGTAGTCTTAAGTAGTATTGAAAGGTTCGGGTTACTCAACCCCAATGATTTGCTATAAGCCTTCAAACATCGGACTTTGCTCACACAGGTAACTTATGGCAAAAAAATTGGGGACGAGTCCCCTGGGCCTTTTAATTTCATTTTACACTACTCTTTCTTGTGAATAATATGTGGTGGGTACTGTTATTAGTTACGGCAATGACTTTGGCAGAAAGCAGTATGCATATAGCGTAGACAGTTACATAACTTAATATTTTCATATCGGTATTTTTCATGGTTTTTTGTTTAATAATGAAAGGTTTTACATTAATCATATTTTTATACTTAGCTGTATTAACAACCAAATTCAACTAGAAATGCAGCGGGAGAGTGATGGAATCCATGAAGAGTTTAGGAAGGTCTGCGGTGCTGACAGCCATTTGTTGTAATTCAACTTTTATCGTTGTGTCCTCCAATCTGCTGAACATTTATGTAGACCTATTTATCATGCTCAAGTGTTTTCAAGATTTTTTGTTTTACGTCATGTCCTTGAAAAATTTGAAATTGGTTTTTATTTGTGTTTTCCTCTGCATAATGTGAAGTCAGTAGGGAGTGAATTCATTATATTATTTTGCAACCGCGGATCGTTAATTGATGCTGGAATTTTTTCAGAGGTAGGCCTATTTACACATTTCTTGAAATGAGTCAATGTTGTGAATATTGTCTTGGGTTACATACGAAATATTTGCGGCACACTAGAGTTCGGTTTTATGTACTTATCCATTTTTCAATAGTGCTGCGGATGGGATTTCATTTTTTAGTGTCAGTGTTAGCTTGCTTATTGGATGGGCAAGTCAGGGAAATTGTGGAAAACTGAATTTTTCAGTAAGTACCTGTAGCAACCCTGTGTAGAAATATGCAATTGTTTGATTAGCTATCGAATGGAATCTAAGAAAGAGACGCAGTATAGCGGAGATCATTTCTGAGATTTGCCATGCAGTGTGTCAAGTATTAGGATGAGAAGCATGTCATGTAGTTTTTGTTTACTTACACCAATCAGAGCAATCGAGCACTTTCTACTGTGTCAGAGTGTTTGGTACCGGCAGGGCTGCCAATCACTGCACCACGGGTTTTCTAAACTGACAAAGAAAAACCTGTACACTTCAGTTAACACGTTTTATGTTAGCGTATGTCCCACATGATCTTGAGAGACTTTCCAATATCTTTGACAGCTGTAAGGACTAAAAATTATGCACAGCTACCTGTTAAAAATAATGCCTAGGGAAAGTAGGTGGCCATTTCTGTTAAGATGGGCAAATATTTATGTTATGCACTGCAGATATAATAAGTTTTCTGTTAGTTGTACCACAAGCATCAGTTTCAGTCTCTTGTCTTTTGGCACTGGTGTCTTTGTAGTTCAAAATTAGAAGTAAAATTATTGTTTAAGAGTTCTACATTGAACATGAGTTGAACACTGGACAACTTTTACACAACAAATGTGCATCAGGAAAATGTATCTTCAATATGGCCCACCAAAGTACTAGTTGCCCATTTCTTAGTGCAGTAAGCAACAAACAAATGATAAGCTCATGCATACACTGTTTTGCTTGTAACAGAGTTACAGCCTTTGGACTTCTATCCACATCACTTTGATTTGCCTGTTTCTCAACAAACCACCTCTTCTCTCTCTTTTTACCATTCATGAGCTTCCTTTTGCTAACAAAACAAAAACCTGTTGTTTCACTCACTCATTCATTACACATAGAGGCTACCTGAAAGAATCATTCTGAAAGGAGACAAGGTCGGCTGGTAGTGTCTTATTCACAATCATTTTACATATACCTAACAAAACAACAGATATGCACAAACCAATTTCCATTACAACTTTATAAAAACTAAAACCTGATTCAACTAATGTTTGTGTATTTCAATGAACAATATGAAAATACAAATAATTAAATATAGCATAAGGTATTAAAATATATTCTAATATATTTACAGAGGGATAGTTTATGGAAAGTAATATGTACGTCACCAACATGACTCTAGCAAATCAAATTTTTTTTCTTCCCATAAAACCACATGTTGCATAATTCGACACTGTTAACTGCTAGAAATTAAAAGAAATAAGGTTATGAAATTATAATGTAGTACAATAATTTATAAATCCACTTATGCAACACTATATTGTGTAAGAAATACTACTGTAGAATTTTTACCAATCAAAACTTGTTTACAAACATTATTTATTTGTCCAAATACTAATCTTGACTATCACAAGTGCATAAAAACAACATAGAACTTATTAAGAAAACAATATTTTGCTCAGAATAAGCGCCAATATTAAATAAATATGTAAGGTAAACAGAGTCTTCTAAAGATAGGCACCAGTATATTATTAATATTCACTGGCTTATACAATGTACATTAAAAAANTAAACAGAGTCTTCTAAAGATAGGCACCAGTATATTATTAATATTCACTGGCTTATACAATGTACATTAAAAAAATGATAGCTGGATTGTAGATGAAATACGCTTCACACAGAACGAGATGTTACTTCTTGTCTTTGAGCAACANAAAAAAATGATAGCTGGATTGTAGATGAAATACGCTTCACACAGAACGAGATGTTACTTCTTGTCTTTGAGCAACATGTTGCGAAAGTCTGCATTGGTCAGCTTCGTCACTCCATGTTCTGGTTGTTTGTCTGGAGCATTTGTTCGTTGTGATACTTGAAGAACCCTTGGGACGAGTGATATTTTGGGGCGTAGCCGCCGCTGCTGTTGTTGTTGCTTCCTACAACCAGGCACAAACTCAGTTCAGCGCACTCTTATGCTGTGCTAAGCACAGTATACTGACATCACAATGGTAACGCTACAGACAGCGTAGTTATGGTATTATTGACTATACTCACTATAGGAATAGCTGTTTCGATCCTTTCGTCCCTCATGGGAGTACCTTGAAAAATTTTTAGATGGCCGTTCCCTTTCGAAACGTGGTCTGAAATTGGAATTATTTGCTTAGAGAGCCAAGGTTTTCTTTTCATCATAGGTTCAGATTTACACTATGCTTCCAGTAACGAGAAGAGCAACACATGATGGCAAAGATGCGTGCGAGATGGGTTCTCTGCTCAGGTACTTTACTCCCATCTCATTACTTCATACAAAGTGAACATGGTTTCCTTCCCACATAACATGGGCAAACTCATCTTGCCAGCATGTGCTCATCTCCATGTTACACACTCACATTTATAATGTATTCTATCTGAATTCAGTGAAGTATGGTATTGAGGCAACTCCTAATCAATTGTAACAGTCTGTTAGAGAAGGTAATAACTTAATCTATAGAACAGTCATTCTCAAACATTCCTTTACCATGGACCACCAACCTAGACAGTTCTTTCATTAAAGCACCAAAATATACAAATAAGTATTTAACAACTCATTATAATGTATTATCATAAAACATGACATGTGTATCATTTCATTTCAGAAAAGCTACAAACAATTATTCAATTATAATTTAAACAACTAAACGTTACACAGACTGGAACAAACGACATTAACAAGAGTTGGAACTAGGCTTCTCTTAATACTTTATGGCATGTTCAGAGAGTTTCGCGGACCACCTAGGACCTAGCTACAGATCACCAATGGTACGTGAACCACACTTTGAGAACCACTGCTCCAAAATATAATGTAACTAGCAAAAAGTAATACAAAATATTAAACAGACTGCACAACTTGTTAATTGCTACCAATAGGGGCGTAAAACCCATTTCATCACTTATCTCTATTATTTACTCACAGCAATCTCAATAAATGTAAGAAGAAGAAGAAGATCTAAAGATATATAAAGATATATTCTGGAAACACAAGGTGTGCAATTTACTGTATCTACCCAAATATAGAATGACCACAAATAAGACAACTCCCACATTTTCACTTTTGTTAAAAAGAAACGATAACAGGCCATGAAACTCTGAATAAATATTAATTAACTATAAACATTATTTGATTGATGAAGCATGTTTACCAAGTTTTACAATCATAAAACACACAATTTACACAGAATACAAACAGAAATAGCAAACATTATACTACTACCTGTGTTTCTACGCTACTTATGACAAGTCATTACTAAAACTAGAACTGTGCCGATTCACAAAGTCCTGCTGCTGGTGTGAGAAGTAGCTTTTGGCTTTAGTTAAGTTCAATTTAGGTTAAACAATGATAATAGTGAGGTGCAGCAAAATTAAAAGCAATTTTTTACTTATTTCAGTTTACATTGTCTAAAAATAAAATACAGTAATCCAATAAACCATGTGAATTAAGTGGAGATAAAAAAAAATTACGTCTGCCTATATTTATTAAAACACACACAACAGTAAGCAAATGTAGGGACAAGATTTTATGATTTTATGTTTAGGTAAGTTTTGTTTTAAAAATTTAAGATTTTGGTGGTGGTGGTATTTGTGTAAATTTAACTAAAATGCATATTTAAACATATTCACATGAAATTTGTAGTATGTAGCATTTAAAGATCTATATAATCAAGAGTAAGAATTTTATTTAAAATAAAATAACAAAGACACATAAATTACATTTTTGATACTATTCAACTATTTTCTGGTACAAACATTGATGTTTGTAGTAGACAAAATGTATTCCCTTTAATCAGTTTTATACAATAATGTTTGGAATATAATTTATTAGGAGAAATATTTTAAGTTTTACTGATAAAATAGCAAAAATATTGTAATTAAGTTGTATTTGATCTTAAATTAAATTTTGGTGTTATGTGATATATTCACATGTATTTTGGTGNAAATATTGTAATTAAGTTGTATTTGATCTTAAATTAAATTTTGGTGTTATGTGATATATTCACATGTATTTTGGTGTTAGTGTTATTCACCATGCAATCTTCTCTCTAAGCTGCATAAGGTTGTTTACAGGTTTTGTTGCTGTTGACAGTCAAATGATACGTTTGAAACAAAAAAGGTTGTATTGTTTTTCTATATGCATGGGTTCTGCAATAGATAGGATTAATGACTTGCAAAACATGCACAGTTACATTTAATTATTTCAAAAAACAAAATGTAGACTAATTCTTTTTTTTGTAAGTGGGTGCTTTGCTACACATTTGGGTTGGTATAAACAGATTTGTTTATGAACAGGAAGATTCAAAAGTAATGCCTGTAACAGAACTAACTTTTAACATGAAAATATTACTAATGATCTTGTAAATACAGTATAATCTTGTTCTAATGAATCTGAAGAGGACACTTTCTATGTGTTCACTATAGAGGGGAAACTTACTTGAACACTTGTCTTGAAATAATATACAAAACTGATGTACCAAATTTGCATATGAAGAGCAGTTTTTAATCTTAATAACCCGTGGGAAAACATTTTATACATGNTTAATCTTAATAACCCGTGGGAAAACATTTTATACATGAAATAATAAAAAAAATTTGAACATAAACCTAAGTTCAAAATTGAAATAGGCATATACTGTAAACTTTATGGATAGATTTTCAAGGAACCAAAATAAACAAGAAGTTATCAATATAACTAATGAACCCACTTTCCTTTACATGGATGCAAATAATTTTGATGAAGTTATTGAAATGTTAGANAACTAATGAACCCACTTTCCTTTACATGGATGCAAATAATTTTGATGAAGTTATTGAAATGTTAGATGGCAGGTGGGTCTTGACGTTTCATTGATAGCGATATCATTAGAGATACAACCAGAAAAAAATGCAATACTGGTGAGACAATTACAATTACACACAGGCCTTACCTGGGACTTGAACACATAACGCCTCGTACTGTAAGCTGGCGTGCAACCAACAACTTTACGGAGGTAGGTTTCTGAGCATCAACTTCAATAGAAATCAGTCTAAAGTTTTGGGCTTATCAACTTCAAATATTCACACAGGAATATAATTTTGAAAACAAGTGCGTGCGTCACTTAAATTAGGTATGCACGTCCTCACTGCATACTATAACACTATATGTGTGCTGTATTTGATGGAAATAGCTCGACCGATTCTCAACATATGGCATACAAGTTTTAGTTTCTCATTTGGTGCTATAGAACAAAACATCCTAAAACAGGCTCTGTAAAGGAGTATCTGATACTTCTAATAATAATAAGTAGACAGAATACACAAGTACTCACAGGGCGGTACTCGTATAAAGACACACACAAAAAAAAGTCAGATGAACACATTTTCCACGCGGATGCACGGTCGCGCAACAATTTGCTGGTTAGGCCAACTGCATTAGGCAGCGCGCCTATTCCCGCCATATCTCATCATATTTTTTAAATTGACATTGAAATATGTCAAACTATTTAATAGATATAATTAACTTATCTTAATTTTTATTGCCTCAATTTGAAAAAAATTTCTGACCAATATGAATTATGCAAGTTTACACAGCCCACCATAATACTACTTATGTGAAAAATTTTATGAGAATTAGATTATTGGTTACAGAGATATGGCATAGATAATGAATTTTATCACCTGGCACTCCTTTACAGAAAGGGGCGGCAAAAGATGATCTCCATAAGCACATCTGATGGTGGATACAATCAGTATAAAAAGTTTAATTTAAATTGGTGAAATAGAGTAATAGACAGGATATACTAATCAAATCATTTATATTGCAGCCATAATGTAAATAAATCCAGACACGCTTCAAACATGGCTACTATAGCACTACTAGTGTGCACAGTTACGTGGAAATTGGTTGATTGGTCCTGGACATATGACAAAAAAGCTACATTTTCTCACGTAGTGGTATCTTCATTACTAGAGAACAAAACTGAGATTTATTGGCATATTCTATGTTTGTCATATATATTGTTACATATTAAGTAAGTTGAAATTGTTGACACATTTGATGCTTGTAAAAGATAATATCAGTAGAGCAAGTTTGGTCACAATTGAACAAACAGTATGGTAGATATTCCAAATAAACCCTAATATTTACATAGCTGCCACTTTGAAGTAAGAGCCTTATCCATTTAAACTGCATAAATGAACATTAACAACTATAATATTACTTATATGCAAAATTTGGCAGGAATTCGTTGTGTAGTTCCCAAGATATAACATGAAAGCTTTATTTTTCATTTTGTACTATCTTCCAAAATGGCAGGTTAATAACATTTATACTATTCAATGCATACATAAAGCACTGTTAAAGTACTACATTTGGTTTAAATCGGTTTACAGAGATATAGCGTAAAAGCTTTATTTGTTCAATTTGCATGATCTTCAAAATGGCAGACCAATATCATAGGTTTCATAATTTAATGCTTATATCATGCATTGTCAACATACCAAATTTGGTTTAAATATATTAAATGGTTCACAAGATGTAATGGAAAGCTTTATTTTTTTTTTCAATTTGCACTAGGTATCCACCAAAATGACAGATTAACAACATTATCATTTTCTAAATGCAATACTTATATGATGCAATGCCAACATTCCATATTTGGTTTAAATCATAGCATTAGTTCCCAAGATATAACATGGTAGCATAAATTTTAGAATTGCCACCATTTTGAAAATAAGTACCAGTTGTGATTGAAAACTACGAAAGTCTGATGGCCTTATTAAATACTGTATGTGGACCTAATTTAGTTAAACTCGGTTTTTGGGATTAGAAGATATTAGGGTAACATACATCCCAGACAGAGAACCACGTGATTGCATAAGCCTCTCTTTTTTGGATTCCGATTTAGTACCATTTTTGGCCTTATTTTGTGAGCGACTGTGCCTTTTAGACAAACTTGAGATTTTGTTAAAATAGGAAAAGAGTCAGCTTATCGCACTATACGTAGATAGTTAACTGTAAAGTGAGCACTTTAGAAACCCCTTTGTAGTTAGCACGCATCAGTTTCTAGCTACTTTCCGAAGTTTCTTCCTTCTTCCATTTACTTATCCTTCTGCTTTATGTCAATATAAACATTGCCACACAATTTCATTTAGGCCTAATGTTTAAGCCAAATACACAAGTCTGCTGTATTTTACTCAACTGAAAAAAAGTACCACATAATCACTTATACTGTTCACCGTAAGCGACAGAAAACTTAGTTTTAGTAACATATACAGCATAGAGTACTATAAAAATGACAAATTTTTTTTGCATGTTGAAATGTTTTGAAGTGGCATGTGAATTTAATTTTGGCAGAGTAGTGCAAAAATCACATTTGTCCACGTTATTAAGATGGTAACAATATGCGCAGACGTATTAAAATGTCCACTGCAGTATGTGCCTAAAGATAATATTGGTTGCGCATGAAGTCAGCTGTGGGAAAGAAGGCAAGCAGGCCATGGGTGTGGTCTGTTATTGATCGCATGCGCAGTTGGATGGTGGCCGCCCTTCCTCTCCCAACGCGCGTCAAGCAACTCGTTATCTCTGTTAGCAATGTTACTTCACTGCAACTGACTCTTGTCGACCCCTACATAACAGTTTAAAGTGAATAATCATATTTCATTTTAAAAACTTGTAACTTTTGAGGCAGAGACTAATAAATACTGTCATTAGAATTGGTTTCTTTACAACCTTCAGTAATTAATAACTCAAACTCGGCACGTGCCACGAGTTATGGGTACTCGGTGCTTGCGCATTATTTGACGACAAAGAAGTTTAGTAATTACCCTTCTAGGATAAGATGCATATCTACTGAAATAAGTAAATATTTCAGTAACAAATTCTCTGGTTTTGCCACAAGATGCTACTGAAAATTGACATACCGCTTGGTGACCATGCATTATTTAAACATTTACGACAAGAAGAGGTCAAGTACACACATGTGGGATATCATTTTATTCTAAAGATATTAAACATCTAAATTAAATTAATATTGCATACAACAATAAAGTTGATTTTACACCAGAGACGATTGAACATAGTCTTATTATGCTTGGTAAAACCTTGCACTGCTCAAGGTTTTTAATTGAACATTTTCGGAGATGCTAAGTATAAGAACTCTCGGGTATAACTTTTTTCTCCCGGAAAACATCTAGCTATTACAATAAATTTATATTCAATAAAAAACACGTGTCAATTTTGCAACATAGACTTCATGCAGTAAAAGGCATATTTTGATGTATAGAGGTCAACATTGGTCCAAAATATAGCGATTAATCTGAAAAATGTGTGGGGTAATTTTAATAAGTTTCCACTGCGTATAAAAAAGGATTTATAAAGTTCTAAACTGAATGGTTTTTCAAAAACGAATGAAATAAATTAATTTAAGAGCATCCTACTAAAATTTGAAAATAAACAAAACTTATACTGGCGATGGATGCTGTGTGTGTATTATCGATATGAAAACAAAAATCATGTGTGGTTGAATTATCACTTTCATTTCCAACTTTAAATTTAATTTTCTCTATAAAAGGATACAATATGATAGCACTTATTACAGGTAATTTAGAGTGGGAAAGCAACTATGTGTGTAAAAGCACAGAAGCCCGCATCTTCAAATTCACAAGTTATTATCTATGAACTGGCCTGTCATGAGAATGTGTGTGTGTGTGTGTGTGTGTGTGTGTCTGTCTATATATATATATATATTTTTTTTTTTTTT
>NQII01004409.1:132891-170468 GCA_002778355.1 Clitarchus hookeri
TATTTTTTTTTTTTTGTGGCTCTAGTTGGCGTGTTTCTCACAATATGGGCATTGTTTCCACTTTTTGTTTGTTCCAGGGGCAGCAGTAGCATAGTAGCCTAAAGCAATAAATACTGCATGCCAGGGGCAGAGGACTGAGGGCCGGTATGCATTCTTTGTCTCGGCCAAGGCCACTCCGCTTTACCACTTGTCACTAATGGCGTGCTGTAACTGCTCATGGCTTATTTCCAGCTGCAGCCCGCACTGCTTTATTTGATAGGACCACAATGGTTGGAAGGAAGGAAGGAAGGAGAATTTGGGTAGGGTAGGTTCACTCCATGGGTGGCACTGGGCCGCGTGGTACAACACTTTGCCTGCATAAGAATTGTAGTGTCGCATGTAGGCTAGACATGTTTCCTCTCAACACTGTCAATAACAATTATAATGGACAACAGGAAGTAAAATACACATCCTGCTACGCCAGCTTACAAGCAGCGGCATACAAACATACCGTCTTTACCTGAATGCAAAACTAGGTTTTATCCCTTGTTGCAAGCATAAAAATTTCTAATTCGTCTTGAATTGAGAATCCCATTTAAATAGACTAATTTGACAGCCATTTCCAGTGCACTATTTACATCACTGTGGTGCTGTGTGTCACTAAACCATTTATCAATCAAATCAGTTTATAAACTAAATCATTTATCAATAACATTTTTCATCACATAAGTAAAAAATAAAACTTTAATACAAATAAATACAAAGCACCCGACATGCATGAACAACAAACCGGTATGCCTTCCAGTACTATGCTTTGTTTTGGTTGCTTACATCACAGATAAATGTGAAAGGGAAGATGTGAAACCTGAACTACAGAGTAAAACATTTAGGAGCGTAGTCCGCACATTGATTAATTCAGTACACAATTTTTCTATTATGCCGCATGTTCAGCAACAATAGTCTAGTGTCCACAAATTGTTGCACAGGTTTTACCTTGTATATTAACCTANCTTACATCACAGATAAATGTGAAAGGGAAGATGTGAAACCTGAACTACAGAGTAAAACATTTAGGAGCGTAGTCCCCACATTGATTAATTCAGTACACAATTTTTCTATTATGCCGCATGTTCAGCAACAATAGTCTAGTGTCCACAAATTGTTGCACAGGTTTTACCTTGTATATTAACCTATGAAAGAAAAATTGTTATGCCAGAAAATGAATGTTTTTGTTAGTGATGTCGGCTAATTCAGGCTAAACAGATCATGTTAAAAAGTGAAGAACATAAAGTTCTTTTATAAAAAAAAAGTGTATGTTAGACCATTATACTAATTTTAAGTTTATAGTCGTTCGACATTGTGGAACAAGTAACAAGAGTGCTGCTTCAAGATACTTTGGCATATCTGAAGAGAATGTGCAATAGTAGAGGTGTTTGCAAGAGAAGTTTAAAAATTTAATCTTAACTCGCAAAGCATTCAGTAAGTCAAAAATGTCCTTTCATTGACATTGAGAAAACTGTAGTGGACTGTGTTTGCAAAACACAAAGAAGAACTTGCAATAACAACTGTGATCATCAAAAGATTTCCTTCATTATTTCTTGTGATGTCCAATTTTTTTTGCCAATAATATTTTTTCTTTCCAGTAAAGGTTTAAATTTAGGGTTCATCTTGCATTTCAGTCGTTTTGCAATTGGGTACATACAGTGCAGAGTTCTCTTGTAATTTTTATTACCTATCCACCACAAAGTGATTTCTATCGTCCCGGCAGACGGACATGCACTAAAACAAATGCTGGCTGCTATGGTAAATTGCAGGGCTCATACAAACTCGTGACCTTGTTCTAATCAGTTACTTCCGTGACCCCTGCCTAATTTCCGAGGATATTCAGTGACTTCCGTGACCTGTGAACACACTGCAACACACCTTCTGTGTCAGTTCTGTTTAATACAAACACAGCTAGCAGTATCAGATATCTACACGCAGTATAACTTATCCTCGGAACTGTAAGAAAAGTTTACAAGATCTTGTGCCATAAACATCATTTATCAATTACAAAAAATTCCCAGTGAATTACAGTGGATTCTCTATCTATGGTTTCTCAGGGGACTGACAAAAATTTCAATATGTGTANATGTTATAATGAGTACATTTATCAATTACAAAAAATTCCCAGTGAATTACAGTGGATTCTCTATCTATGGTTTCTCAGGGGACTGACAAAAATTTCAATATGTGTAGACCTTTCAAAGAACGTGAGCTTGAAATGCAGAAAAATTGAAAAAATGGGTGTTTAGGGAGGCAAATCTTGAATATATAAAAGGCATCCAAAAAATGCAAGAAAAATCTCATGCACAAAAAAAAGCTATTTTAAAAGCCATTTCTTCTATTTCTTGTAGTTTTCTTTGATGGGCTTCATAACTAAAGAATCACACATGTACTCACAAAATCATACCTACAGTATTGCAAACCAATTTATCCCGGATACCAAACACCAGACTACTTATCAGGATATCTTCTACTGGTCCCTTACACCTTTACATCTCGTAAAACTACATAACCACCATCAATTCCTGTGCCAGTCTGATCTTGCCACCTAGTGCCCATACAGTACACAGCAGAACACATAATGTTTAATCTGGACTAAGGCATTGAAGAACATGTAAATAAAAGTAGTTACAGAACACTAAGGTACATTAAAATCACACATAATTAAGACCAACAATTATTGTGTGCGTATGCACAATTCAGTGCATTGTGAGCATGCACTAAATGGGCAAAAACTGGGAAAAATGTTTATTGCACAGACTGAGAAATTTAAGTTGTAAACATGAGAAACTACAATTAAAAACCATGGCTAGTGTAAAAAAGTGAATGCAAATGCCCCTGTTCTACTGTTCCAATTTGTTTTAACACAGTCCTTTAATTGATTAATATTATATGCAATATATGCAACATTCCCTAAAATACAATTTACACAACTATAATGTTTGACAGCACAACCTAATGAGAATGCTAATGACCACACACATTTAACTAAAATACAAACAAAATTAATAAAATGTGATACATACGCAGGCTTTGATGAGCGCCTTTTAGGACTGTAACTGTATCTACTCCTTGAAGAACTGAATGACTCTCGTTTACGAGATGGTCTCTCATCTGCAAATCTTCTTTCATTGCGCTCCCTTCTCAAGGTTTCTTCTTGGAAAGCTGGATTGCTTATAGACACCTCAAGTTTTTGTCCCTCTAACGTACTACCATTCAGTTCTTCCATAGCTTTAGCTGCATCCTCCTGAAAAAAAAANCCTCAAGTTTTTGTCCCTCTAACGTACTACCATTCAGTTCTTCCATAGCTTTAGCTGCATCCTCCTGAAAAAAAAACCACTTTGTCAAACTCTTAGCAAAAATTGTTCAACCTGAACTATTCTGATCTAGATAGTTGCAATTTATGTGTGTATAGCTTAATGTCTCACTAGAAAGGAACTAAATGCNCCTGAACTATTCTGATCTAGATAGTTGCAATTTATGTGTGTATAGCTTAATGTCTCACTAGAAAGGAACTAAATGCTCAGACCAACAGGAGAAAAAAGTTCTCTTCTGAATATGAGGTAACTGCATGAATTGTGAATGCATGATGGATGAATTACACAAAGTTATGTGTATGTGTGTGTTTAATAACAATTATTATTTTTNATGAATTGTGAATGCATGATGGATGAATTACACAAAGTTATGTGTATGTGTGTGTTTAATAACAATTATTATTTTTTAAAATAAAAACACTTTGGATAGATTAAAATAACTACAGTTACTGTTCAGTTAGATATTATTTTTAATTCAANTGAATTGTGAATGCATGATGGATGAATTACACAAAGTTATGTGTATGTGTGTGTTTAATAACAATTATTATTTTTAAAATAAAAACACTTTGGATAGATTAAAATAACTACAGTTACTGTTCAGTTAGATATTATTTTTAATTCAANTTTTTAAAATAAAAACACTTTGGATAGATTAAAATAACTACAGTTACTGTTCAGTTAGATATTATTTTTAATTCAACAAACAAATTTGCAATGGCAATTTCAGTTTTAATTGAAACAAAACACCACTCTAACATATTCATCACCAAGATAATTTTCTGAAATCACTATATGTATATTATTTGCAAATGTGAAATGCTGTAATTTTCTCCTCCCGCCTGTTTCCCTCCTTTCAACCCTTACCAAATATTTCCTGTTCACTCATATTGTAACTTCACTGGAAGATCTCAAGTCTAGAAAAGCCACAACCAATAAAATCCATCTTTTCCATCACATCTATGTCACCCAAATTAAACAACTTAAGAGGACTCCCTAACAGAAAATTTTAAATGTCTCAAGGTTATGTGTGGCCAAAANGTCACCCAAATTAAACAACTTAAGAGGACTCCCTAACAGAAAATTTTAAATGTCTCAAGGTTATGTGTGGCCAAAATGAAGCATTGTGACAGGACCTCCCAAGACTTTGATTTGCAAGAAGCTGAATTACTTGCAAACTAGATCTGTTACAGTAGGATATTATTACACACAATGGAAGGCAACAGAATAAACTACAGATGCCACTTTGTACTTTTATCCTTGCCCTTTAAGAAACTGCCGAGGAAAATTTGAAAATGCTGCGCCATCTGCAACGACATCATTACAATTGTAAGCGCCCTCTATTTCAGCGGTCTGTGGCAGACTCTTTGCTCGTGCTCAGATCCTCTGCCTTGTTATTCTACACCCTTTCCCCTCCACCCACGTGTGCGTCTTAACTGTGATCGATGGCAATAAGGCCTTGTGCAGCCGAGCTCGGACATATTCTATTCTGCTGCTACTTCTGCTCAGCTTGTCTGTCCAGCTTCCGCTTGCTTGCACTTTACTTCAACGAGAATTACGACAACTTTATCTAGTCATTCGCACTGAGCAACGGGGTGAATTTGTGGTGAGTCATGGAAAATGTAAAGTTTCTGTTTTCGGTAGGAATCTAACNTTCGCACTGAGCAACGGGGTGAATTTGTGGTGAGTCATGGAAAATGTAAAGTTTCTGTTTTCGGTAGGAATCTAACTGTTTGTAATTTTTGTGTGGCACGTGTGTGTAGTTGCTTGGGTGTGCGGTAGTTGCTATACATTGAAAAATTTGGTTTCGGTTGCCGTTCTAAATTATGTTTGGCTGTAATTATGGTGTCGCGTCTGCTGTGCCTCTTGTTTTTAACATGTCGTGATTGTCTTTGCGTGCCGCACAAGTTTATTTGAACTTTCTGGTAATTTTCCGTTTCCACGACTCATTCGTAAAGGCATAGTTTTTATGGTTTTAAAGTGTTGTATGTTAACGGTAGGAGCTTTAGTTTGTCACAATTTGACTGCCTCCCACCGTANGTTTTTATGGTTTTAAAGTGTTGTATGTTAACGGTAGGAGCTTTAGTTTGTCACAATTTGACTGCCTCCCACCGTGACATTTTTATTGTAATTTTTAAATATATTTTTATAGGATTGGAGGCTTTACTGGGCCGAGGGTGGCTACCCTCATTCTTAGCTACTTAACTGAATTATGGGAGCTTAGAAAGNTGGCTACCCTCATTCTTAGCTACTTAACTGAATTATGGGAGCTTAGAAAGAATTACTTTGAAACAAGTATAAATAATTGTATTTTATGTCATTCTGTATTGGCATGTATGGGAGCCAGTATTTAATTAATTTTTGTGTTGATGCTCCAACAGTAACGTTTAATATTGANTCAGGACTAGAAAAATCGTGCATTATAGGTGGGAAAACCTTTTAAACGGGAACCTTATAAGCGGGTTCTACTGTATATGCCTTTTGCCAATGTTTTCTNGATTGTCACGTGATTGAAAGTTTGGTATTTTTAATAATATTGCTATCTTTTGTATGCATATTTATATTGATTTATATATGCCTTTTGCCAATGTTTTTTTTTTTTTTTTTGTATTATTGTACACAAATGTCATTAAAGGGTATTAAATTGTGACTTGTCTAATGTCAATTATTTGTGATAAGTCATAATGCCATTTTTAACCATTTCCACTATTTTTTTTCTTTTTGAATATATTTAATGAGTGGTAGCTTTACATAATATTTTTTTACATTTCCTGTAAAAGAATTGTGTTTCTGGAACATTAAATACCAAGATAAGACACATACATACAAACTCTTCATTTATGTTTCACATGGTTTCTGCCTTTGCAGCGACCAGCATGATTACAGTGAAACCTCGTTATTGCGTTCCCGTTTATGTCGTTTTCCCATATCAGTTGATTTTTTTGGATGGCCCCAACAAATATACTATATAAACAATGTTAAAAAAACCCNTGTCGTTTTCCCATATCAGTTGATTTTTTTGGATGGCCCCAACAAATATACTATATAAACAATGTTAAAAAAACCCGCATGCTACGCTCTTAAAACGTTAACTTACCCGCAACCATCGATCAGATATTCTGTCCGAAAACTAAAATATATTCGGAACTATTGTTTATCTGTGAAAAAACTATCGTAAAACTGGTACTACCAAAATTCAGTAGTACCAAGAGCCGGTAAACAGACACTCCCTAACCTCAAATGCTAGTGTACACAACTAGTTGTGGAACATTGCAATTGCTAACAACTACGTAATTTATTTTTGATAATTCAATCACCATTTGTTTTTAAATTACTCACGTCGAAAAGCAGGCAAAACATAATAATTGCAGGCATTTCTTTGTTTTAAGTAAGCAACAAATATTCGCGCAAATAAAACCTGTTAATATAATGGTTGTGGTATGGACCAGAACCAGACATTCTTATGGACGGAACGGATTTGAACTTTACTCTCGTTCCACAATGGAAACGTAATAATTTTTTAGGTCAGTACGGTAAATAACAATGTAAATTACGAGCATTAAAGGGGAACAGTATGTTTTCACGGATTAATTTTGTTAAGATAAAATTACGCTAGTAACTTTTAAGAGTAATGCAGTTATATCAACTGTCACACAAGATGGCGAGTGTTGTTTAATTTGGCAAAATTTAAAACATTTTGCGGGCAACAAAATTTTTAGCAAAGTAAAATATTATTTCAAAAACTCGGATTTTTACATGTCTAACTCAACAATTTTTTAGCACGTTTCTATTTTAAATCATGGTTTTCAATGAAGTTTGTTTGATTTTTGCCACTTTTTTTACATTTGGCAGAAATTTAGTGAATTTGATGTAAACATTCAATGGATTTTCGAAATTAAGTGCATTTAAATATTTTATAATACAATAACTATATTGAATGATTGAGATATTTTTTTCATNAAATATTATTTCAAAAACTCGGATTTTTACATGTCTAACTCAACAATTTTTTAGCACGTTTCTATTTTAAATCATTGTTTTCAATGAAGTTTGTTTGATTTTTGCCACTTTTTTTACATTTGGCAGAAATTTAGTGAATTTGATGTAAACATTCAACGGATTTTCGAAATTAAGTGCATTTAAATATTTTATAATACAATAACTATATTGAATGATTGAGATATTTTTTTCATCCAGTATTTAAAATATGCCCACTGTTCACTACAGGCAATCAACTCAGTATACCCAAGAATGAAAAGAATTTTTTTTTTGAGGTTAGGTTTTACTTTTTGAGGAGAGAGGTCCACATGATGAGTTTTCTCGCATGCTGAGTTTTTTTTCAGTAGGTCCCATGAAAAACGAATAATAGAGGTTTCATTGTATTTCCCAAATGCACAAACCCTAAAAAAACAAAACTTAATTCAATATTATGTGTGGCGGTAATGCTTTTAGAACGATTATGAACTTGAATATTTTGATTTATAATTTCTATTTAATGATCAGCATTTCTAACTTTTTATTAATTTAATTAGCCACTGTACTTATTTTAGGGTGAGTGTATTTAAAAATACTTTTATGGATAAACTACTTTCACTCTATTTTTCTGAACACAGACTAACATCATTGGTACAATATGACTTACAAAAAAATCCTAAAAATTAAAAATGTATTTAGAGTTACAGGATCTACCTCTCATGTGAAGGTTAGTTTAATAAGACCTGAATTAGGGTAAACAATACTTAATGGTACCATGCTGTATACTGACCACGTTTGCAAACTCCACATAAGCAAAGCCTCTTGACTTGCCTTCTCTGGTTACAACCAACCGCACCTCTTGCAATGATCCAAAGCGTTCAAATAGCTTCTTCAAACTGTTCTTGGTTGCTGACATTGATAGACCTAATATATACATATACGTGAAAGGAGAACAAAATTATTAAGTATGACACGAAATATCTCTGCAACAGATTTACATACAAAACAACACAAATTCTGAACAAATACAATAGTATACTTATTGTTTGACACAACAAAAGATACAAAGAACAAAAACATACACTGCAAATGTACACATGTTCTGTTCTCTACAATTTGAAACAGTCATCATCAGAATTAAAGACATTTTCAGTCCACTTCTTTGGAAAAATTGCCCGTAAAACAAATGCACTGGCGGCGGAACCATGGAGAAAGGGGGAGCAAATGCTCCCGCTAAAGTCAGCTCAATGGTACAAAGGATAGCCAGTGCTCCTCCTAAACAATCAGCATTGAATTTTAGAAAATCGGTGAAAATATTACTTAAATCTCTGGTAAAGTTTTTTTGGTGTCTATTGCCAGAAGGTTAAGCAGTATTTAAATTTTAATTACAGTTGNTGACATTGATAGACCTAATATATACATATACGTGACAGGAGAACAAAATTATTAAGTATGACAGGAAATATCTCTGCAACAGATTTACATACAAAACAACACAAATTCTGAACAAAAACAATAGTATACTTATTGTTTGACACAAAGAAAGATACAAAGAACAAAAATATACACTGCAAATGTACACATGTTCTGTTCTCTACAATTTGAAACAGACACCATCAGAATTAAGACATTTTCAGCCCACTTCTTTGGAAAAATTGCCCGTAAAACAAATGCACTGGTGGCGGAACCATGGAGAAAGGGGGAGCAAATGCTCCCGCTAAAGTCAGCTCAATGGTACAAAGGATAGCCAGTGCTCCTCCTAAACAATCAGCATTGAATTTTAGAAAATCGGTGAAAATATTACTTAAATCTCTGGTAAAATTTTTTTGGTGTCTATTGCTAGAAGGTTAAGCAGTATTTAAATTTTAATTACAGTTGTGAGATGTGCTTTGTTCTTGTATCAGTGGGACTGTCAAATNGTTTTTTTGGTGTCTATTGCCAGAAGGTTAAGCAGTATTTAAATTTTAATTACAGTTGTGAGATGTGCTTTGTTCTTGTATCAGTGGGACTGTCAAATGCTTTTAAATGCAATCTGGTTATGCATATGCAGATTTAAGCTCACGTAAAATTATACCAACGGACAGGAATTCATTTTTTAATTTTCCCACCCCACCCTAGTTCACCACCCGGCCACTACGTTTACTACTAACAGCACCCTTCCACCATACTGCAGTGTCCTCGACACCTGAGGAAGCTGGTTTAGCTAGCAACATTTTGTGATCGCATAACCATGTGGAAAATGTGCCATCCTTGTGTGTGTGTGTGCGTGCGTAGTATGCACTTGTCGAAAAGTACTACAATGTGAGTACTTGAATTCCTGTCCTTTTATATATTTTTGGTAGTCTAGCGACCTACTTGCAACCTGAAGCTCAAGTAAGTTATAATTTTAATATGATGTTTTGTCCGGTTATAGAATTATACAAACATAGAACAGCACGAGTAACTTGCGACAGTACTTGTGAGGAAGTAAAATGGAGTGTTATTTACTACTAGTATCATCTACACATTGTCGGGAAGTGTGTGCACAAGTTTCCTCAACTGTTAAGAATTCCATAGTCAAACCAAGTGATTCTGAAATGTGTTCTATATTGCATTGTTGTGTTAATGTGATTAAACTTTGAAAAAGTGAAATATCCGTGATATTGTGTAGTACTTTATTTTCATAAAAATGAAGTTAGAAAAAATACGTTGCGTGAAATTCCTTGCAACGTCTTCAAACTGTCATGGCCGTCCAGGCCATTTGAAGTAAAGTAAATTTGTTGTTCATGAAAAATAATTGTTCTCCAGAAACACCCGGTCCTCTTTTAGCTATTTTAATTGTTCCTTACAGTATAAAAACATTGAATGCGATTACGATTAACTGGAAACTCTTGGTAGTCAATTAAGATATAATTCATCAGTGGCGGGAATAGTGTAATAAGTAGCAACTGGCTAATGTAAATACAGTATAAAAAAACTTACGCACATTACTTAGAAATGGAAATGGTAACACTATGAAAAATGAAGTATAAAAGCTGACTGCGACATGGCCAGACTTTAAGTTACACGGATATGTACATGCATCATGAACACGGACACGTATGTATTTTTATTTATTTATATAATGGATTTAACGTCTTATCGACTAGGACATTGAATAATACACACAACACCACTGAATGGAACTAGGAGAGCAATCAGCTATGACCGAAATAAAGGAGTCACCCCAACATTTGCTTGGAGTGATTTCATGAAACCATGGCAAAACCAAACTCAGGATGGGAGGACTGGGATTAGAACCAGCATCCTACCAAATTCTAATTAAATGTTTACCCTTGTGCCACCTCGCTCAGTGAATATGTATGTTGACGTGTAAAAGAGGAAGTCAACTGCGACAAGCCAACAGACACCCCAACCTTTTTCCAGTTACGAAAATTCTGGGTACAACCCCACTGGGAATCAAACTGATATCGCATGTGTGGAGGCGACCAGGCGAGCGCTTTAGTTGCTACACTACTGTGACCTTCGTGATGTTTAAAAAATAAGCATCAGTTTTTAAACAGACTTGGGACTGTCTCTTCTGACAAACAATGCAATTTGCATGTAGGAAATATTTTCCATTTCAGTCAAAAATTAATAAGATTCTTTATATCTGAATTGCACAAATATATATATATATATATATATATATATATATATATATATAAAATGCAATAATGGTATGCCTGCACAAATATATTGACAATGCCATCCATCTACACAAGGAAATAGCCACATATGCCATGTAGGTTATTATAATTCATTAAATAAATTTTTGCAAATTCTCACGTAGAGAAACATTTCTTTCTTAAATTAGAGGAACCAGGTATAGTGCATGTGTTCGTTATTTATATTTGGACAATAAATTGGCATGTTAATGTAATTCAGTGGAGTATCATGATACTTTTAACTACAAACAGTAATCCAAAGATGAATTACACTGTCATTTATTTTAAATTAACTTTGGCGTTAGAAAATAAAGATTGCGTATCCTACGAATTATTTAGTGTAACACATATTATCAAAACAAAAAATTATACATATGTATTGATGTTATTGTAACATACTTAAAATATAAAATTGTCACTCTAATGCTTTTCTGTTACGAAAGTATCTAAGCAAAGAGATCTGCATGCCATCGTGTATGAATGATGAGGCTTTAGTGAAATAAGTTCAATGCAAGCTCCTAATACAAGCTACTAAAACTAGGAACTACATTTTGCCTTTAACAAAAGTGATTTTTAAAGTTTGAGATTAACATGTAGTGGGGGACTGAATTAAAGATCAGAAATGTGTTTGTTCAAGAAACCATATTTTATTGTTATTGTCAAAAAGTATTTAATGCTTGTTGTTATTCTACGTAAACACAATGACTTTCAATTTTCTTTGTTATACTTATTTAAGTTCTCGTTTCTAAATCAGATAATGGGAGTATTATTACTTTCAGCAATGTTTGTAAGAGACCTGGGTATTTGAACAATAGGGTGGGTTCTACATAAATACTTTTAAAGAGAAGATAGGCCTACTCAGAAGTGATGATGATGTTACGATGTCTGTCTGGTTAATAAAACCCTCTTAGCTCATTATTATTAAGTATTACCTTTATTATCACTTTTTGATACTAACATACAGTACATTAATTCTCACTTACACACATTATATTTTAGTCTCTCTCGTAATCTACATACTCATCTACTTACTGTAGTGCCAACTACTGCAACAGATCATTTTCTATTACCATCTATTATTTGGAGATTTGAACATTTTTCTACCGGAAAAAATATATTAATTTTCATTATAAACAGTAATAATTAAGGTAAATTTGTTCAGAATTCGAAAACTGTTTAAATTGATTGTGCACGAGGCATCTTGTCACAGCGTCTTTTGAGCATCCCTGCTGTATCCCCCTNTTTTGAGCATCCCTGCTGTATACCCCTCCACACCAAATATTACTGTGGATCTGTACATTCTATTTTGATGTTGATTGCCCATGTGTAAGCTAATATCTTGTGAACGCAGCAATTTATATTTTATCATGATTTTCATCTGGTTCTTCCAGATAAAAATTGCGAAGCTGCAGCTGTCTGTCAAAATCTGTGAAGACCACCTTCTCAAGAAAGATCAAGGACCTTCATCCTGGCATCTAGCAGCTGTCATCGCACTAGCAACCAGATCACAGACAAGGAAGAAGCTTATACAACTCACACACCTGGGAAAAACCAGGCCAATCATAAAGCAGGGAGAGATCCTTCTATAACCACAGCTGGAAAAAATGTGAGGTCTTGTCGCAGAGAGTGACTCTCAGACTACACTTGGCTCCAGTACCTTGAAGGAAAGGATACAGCAGTTTGTTCACAGTGCACGGAAGCAGGGAGAGATCCTTCTATAACCACAGCTGGAAAAAATGTGAGGTCTTGTCGCAGAGAGTGACTCTCAGACTACACTTGGCTCCAGTACCTTGAAGGAAAGGATACAGCAGTTTGTTCACAGTGCACGGAAGCAGTGAGGGATCGTCAACGCTTCATAAAGGTGGTCATGATGTGTTTTCTAATCCTGATGTTGGATTTACCACCTGGGCCAAAGCAACGATGGCGGCGGCGGCGGTCGTCATAGAGGTTACATTGGTAGATATGCACAGTTTAAGATGCTGTTATGTAGCAAATGATTACAGAGGAAAGATACTGTCAAAGTAGCATCAATAGCAGTAAAACTGTTGGGTGCTAGCACGTTACATCACACGGTAAAGAACTCCTATTTTATAATTGTCCACAATTTGGATTTATATTGTGTAACAATTTTAAAATATAGCCCATTCACGTTTCCTTCAAATTTTTCTGAAGCCCTGCTAAAGTTATATTTTAAAACTATTCCTCTGCCTCATGCCAAACCAAGGTTAGCTAAGTCTAGAAAGTTGTACCAAGGGGACAACATGCCATATTTGTGCGCACTCAGTTTATGTTCAGAAGAATATTTAAAATAAAATGAACAAACATAAAATGCTATCATTCATTTCATATAAGAAGGCCACATTCTGACAGTCAGTGAGTGGCAACTTAATGTATTAACAACAAACAACGTGTCATTTACAAAATCCTGTATCAACTGATGCACGAACGAACAAAAGTTAATATTACGTTGGCTATTCTGAGAGCAGTGCCGAAGCACATCACACAAGCAGAAAATATGCGCATAAGAAAGAGTTCGTAGATTAATTAATACATTTTATTTTACGTGGTTATAAAACAACAGTTTTTAGTTTTAGAAACGAAACTACGTGATAAAATAGTAATGTATAGGTGTTCAAAATGAGATGCACAATAAAACGATACGTATCCACATGTGACGAAAAAATCCATAGTTTCCAGACTCTCAAACCAGGTGCTGCCATCTTGTGAGTTAAAAGCGCACCATCAGTTGCAATATGCCCTTCCACGCTGTCTGTTATCCATATCCCGAACTACACCCAGAAACATATTAAAGTTTTGTTGTTTAAAATAGCGTGTTACGCGAATAAACAAATAATTTTATTTTCCCGCGAGCTCTGTATAATTTTTAAAGTAACATATTTCGTGTACCGCGTTTACGANCTTCCACGCTGTCTGTTATCCATATCCCGAACTACACCCAGAAACATATTAAAGTTTTGTTGTTTAAAATAGCGTATTACGCGAATAAACAAATGGTTTTATTTTCCCACGAGCTCTGTATAATTTTTAAAGTAACATATATTTCGTGTACCGCGTTTACGAACGACCCTACACACGTCCACCAAGCTCCGTTTACGAATGCAGCGCCACCCAAGCAGTTCACCAATTGCCACACGTAGCAGCACCTCCTGGACGCGCTGACTCGCCACATCAAAGCTTATTTTTGACACCCCAGTTGATGGCGAATGGATACATAAACGAAAAGGCACAGCGATTTTCAACTGTCAAGAATGTGGCCTTCTTATATGGTACACAGTATATTTGAGTATCGTGAGCTACAATAACTGACAACGGCAAGATAAAGATAGCTATAGTGAATTTCTGTTAGAACCTAAATTTACCATGCATCATCATTTTATGGAGCATTATGATATGCTTTTATCAAATCACAAGTTGTCACTATCTGGCCTTTTACCCCTCAAACCTATCCACCCACTTTCGTAGTAAAAACCGGCACTGGGAATGCAATCCTGGCTACTTCCATCACCTTGTCACCAGCACCAATGTATCAACCACAAACCTTGCCAAGTACATCACATCACAAACTCCTGGTCCATCACCACTCTATATTAATTCTGCTGACTTCAAAACCACTGTATGCAAGTAAATGGGACACCATACTTGAAAAAAATAGTTATATGGGTTGGCATACATACAGAAACCATTTGTCCTTCCATACCCCTTAAAAATATGAGAGTATCATAAGCAGTAAATCAACGTGCACGAGTGTCTTAAGTAATTATATGTATATTCTGGTTCTTCTCGGAATGAGGTGAATGCTTACATCAATGAACTGATTCAGTGGAATGGATCCATCCACTAGTGAACACTGCCCATCTCAACTGTGACATTATTAATGAAAAAAAAACTGCCTTTTTTTTAAATGTAAAAATTATAAATAATTCAAATTGTTAGGGACACCTGTTTTTGTCAAGCATGAAATTCTTGAAAATTTGCTTTAGTTATTTGAAATTGCNAATTCAAATTGTTAGGGACACCTGTTTTTGTCAAGCATGAAATTCTTGAAAATTTGCTTTAGTTATTTGAAATTGCGAAATAAGCGAACACTTCACAAAAACATAGAAAAATTGTGTAAGATTGGCGTGTGAAGCAGTAAAAATTTAGTTGGTTTGAGCAATAAATTGCAATAGTTAGTTTTGTGCTGAATCAATTTTCAAAATATTGCATAATTGATTGCTTGCTAGAATGACATTCAATTATTTAGGACAAGACATTAAAACAGCTTGAAATGGAGTTTGTTTAGGTTATATATATTTAAAAAAAATTATTAACCGGGATGTTAAGGCTTTTGATATGACAGTATAAGTTATATTCAAAGAATTTTACATTTTTCAACGTTGCAGTGTGCAAGTATTACAATAAAATGTCAAGGAAACATACAAATGCCAACAGCACAGGATATAAACGTTTTTCTAACCTCAACAGCATCGGAAGAAAAAACCAAAATATAAATGGATGAATACAGTCATTTCAACCAAACTGGCTTTTATATTTTAAAGTTATTTAGTAGTATCTTAATTTTCTTATAAACTAGAAATTATATTAAACACTACATAAATAAATTTAACAAGTTTTTATAAGAAACAGGGTCTAATATTTGGCAGTCAAATTGTTGAGATGATGCAAAATGTGTCATTCTATCAAAACCTTTTACATCTTTCTTTTGAAGAATATATAAAAATATTTTTATAGTTGCATTTTTTTATTAGTAATCTATTCTATGTGGGAATCATGATGGTGAATCACGCCTTTGTTTAATTTTATACGTTCATATTAACTGTATATTTTACTGTATATTTTTACACGTGTATAAAAACTATTCATGGACTGATACACATTTTTTTTTTCAATTGGCAGATTCTTGCCATTAAAATAAAATATTTATGGAATTGAGCACTTCGTTTAATACTTTGCTAAAGGAAAATCAAGGGTACAAATACTTTGTTTGAAATATTGTATTACCTTTTAAAAAATATCAAATGAAATTTTTTTTTTTTAGAAAAAGTAGCAAAAAATATACTGTAATCACCTTATCAAAACTAACAAAATCATGGACATATTTTCACTAGAAACAGGTGTATCCACTAATTGTGGATATGCAGACAAAACAAACTGATCATTTTCTATTTAGTTTTATTTTTAGCCAACTTTCCATAATTTGTCACGGTCTAAACTTTCTAAACAAAAAAAAAATACTGTACTTTAAAAAGATCAGTACACCTACGGGTGCCAGGTTTGATTCCCAGAGGTGTCAACCAGATTTTCGCATACGAGAAATGTGGCAAAGGTTACAGTTGACAAGGGGCTTTCTCAAGGCACTCACCTGCGTTCTGCTACTGCTCTATTTTCACCTTCTTTCATTTTTATCAATGCTCAAGACCTCCCTTGTAAGTGCCAACCAAAACCTCTCAACTCAACTTTAACAAGACATTCCTGCATACATACATTTAGATATGAGTTTCACATTTTCAGAGATTTCAAAGGATTTTACAATGAATTTGGGTCCTTCCATAAATAGAATTCAAATAATCTACAAACGACATATATAACTTCAATAGTTATGGCTGGAAGTCAACTGGCCTCACTTCACGATAAGCTCAAATTCTCAGTCATGTTGTAAATGAACCTCAAATCACTACTACTGGTTCAGCATCCTTGCAATGTGAGCACATCATGCAGTGATCCACACTGACTTGTCTCACAAAAATGATGACTGAAGCATATTGTAAACAAGCTTGTACTTGTTTGCACACACATTAAATCTTAAATAAAAGAAACACTAAGAATGGATAGTTAGTAAAAATTACCAACAATATGAGTGGTGCAAGTATAGGGAACAGGCGTCATGCCCCCCTGCCCCCCCAACAAAACACCAGAAGAAATACGGAAATAGCTGTAAAGTTACCAATACCTCTAACAAAAAGTTTGTTCTCTTCTAAACTTCCAGCATATTTTGCACCAAACTTGATACGACTGTTTTTGTCTTTAATGTATTCCGACACGAACATCGGTCGACCACCCACCAAGATACCATCTTTCTTTAATGCAGCCTTGGCATCATCCTGTGAACAAAACAGAAAAACACTAGATGCAACCATAATCTCAACCTTAGTTTGTTTTATATAAAAATACCTAATTAAAGTCTACACACATATAAAATTGTTACAAACAAAAAATTTACATTCGGAAATTTTCTTACCACAGACTTCTGCTTGACTGTAAAAAAAAATGTGACTTTTTTCTTAACCTAGTAAGTCTTGCCATGGTCACAAATAAATTTAAGATAATGGAGTATACTTTTTTAACATGACACTGTTATAAAATATAAAACTATTTGAAGCTATGCACGAAGTTCAGGTGTGTCTTGCGATACTACCAGAATATCAGGTACACAATACTGTTGCCAACGTGTGGAAAGCAAAACTGTCCCGTGAAGTCCATCAAAACTTGTGTATGCAAAAACTGCTGGAAGGTAATTCTTCAGGCTAAATGGAGTCAATTCTAATGCTTAAGTACTCACTGTTAAGAGTAATTAACACTAAACATTTGTACAAGTATTCATAAATGGGAATATAACTATTATTTTGTGAGTGAAATTTAAAGAACTTTTTTTTTGAAGTGTCAGTTTTTTCCTGGCAATACAAGCTGCCGTGGCAACGCAGTGAGCAGACCTGCTGGTGAACAGAGATGACGGCCACGAGTATTTCAGCAGAGATTTTTCCGGAGTACGAGCCAAATTGATACTAAAGCAAATTACATACTCCGAGCTATGAGAAAATTAATAAGGAGAAAGGTAATCATTTTGAGTACTTTAGTAAAAAAGAGTTTGTTAAAATTTTTGCAATTATTGTGGTAATTTTGTGTGTCAGTGGTCACTGAAGTGGCATGTAAGATGAAAGTGTTAGGGAGCAAGTATCCTACAAAAGTTGGTAACCAAAAAAGGGGGGGGATTGTGCTTTTGGCCATACCTGAGCGGTGGGCAAAGAAGTGACACCGAGGAGTGTCATGTGACTGTACTGCCCAAGTAAATCCTGTTTTATCTGTTCCATCAATCATGCGGAATGCTTATTTCAATTATTTTTTTTTTTGTTTCCGAGTTTAGAGTTGCCACTGATGTCTTACATTTCAATTCCCTGACTTTCCCTGACCAAATTATAAAATTTACCTGTCTTTTCCACATGCTGCTAGTAACATAATATTAAAACAAATCAATAAGTATTTTCATCTGTTTTAAGACAATGATTACTAGAATGAAAATGGCCTAATTTTTGCCATTACAGGAATGCACATTATATAATATGAACAAGAACAAGAAAACTGTACTTCATAGGCCTATTACAAAATAAGCAATAAACATATAAAGATGGGTTATTTAATTAAAATATTGACTAGGCCTATAAGAGCATAGTTATAACTTGGCTTCAAGCCTGATTTTTAGCCTACTTTCCAAAGCGAAGAAAGGCTTATGAAATCACTTTCCTGTTTGTGTGTGTGCGCATGTGTGTCCCCCTTTAAATTTTTTAATGCATGAACCGAATCTCACCAAACGCGGTACACATATAGTACACCTGACTTTTAAAGTTTTCAACCACACTGGGCACTTACTTTTAAAATAGCAGTAATTTTAAAATTTAGGGCGTTGTCATATCTCAGAAACCATTCAACCGATTTTAACCAAATTTTGTATGCTGACAGTGCAAGTTGTACCCATTAAATTCAGAGGTCAATATTATTGTTAGTCCACCATTTTGGAAGATAGCTCCACATTTAAAATAAAGATTTTACACTATATCTCAAAAACTACTAAACCTATTTTTGCCAAATTTGGCACGTAATTATACTATGATTGGCCAGGTAAATGTAAGTAATTGATTTTAATTAGACACTTATTTTCAAAATGGCAGCCATATAGCTATTTTAGTTTTGTATGTTATATAGTTGAAACCATGTAATTAATTCCAATGGAACTTTGTATGATGCAATCAAATGTGTATACAATCTCTTTTGCCCGCTATTTTGTAAAATAGTATCACTTAAATAAAAAAAATTACATGACCTCCAAGAAAGAAAACAATTTCTATCAAATTAACAATTAGCACTATGGCAGGCTATGTAAACTGATAAATTTTGAGAGGGTCAGACACATTTTCAAAATGGCGGCCATATAAACATTTTAGCTCTGAATTATTTATCTATGAAACTGCAAAACAAATTTCAACTTAACTTTGTATGCTGACAGTATCAGCTATATCCATTAAAATTGTCACTGTAAAGCCCCATTTCTCCGCCATTTGTAGGATAGCCCCACATGAAATAATACAGTTTTTATGCAGTATCTCGAGAAACAAGCAATTTGATTTCTTTCAAATTAGGGATGGGTGGAGTACACATTTTTCCTGATTCCGATTACAAGTTTGATTCCTTATTTTCGATTCTCGATTCCTGATTCTGAGTATTTCAATTATTAAAATTAGCATTTGCAATGCAATACTTAATGTGTAAAAAATTTCTTTCACGTAACATTTATTTTTTGTAAATTGAGTAAAATCATAGTTCTGTGTTTTAACTAATCGGAAGTAATTTCACTAGCAAATTTTTTTGGATTAAAACTTATTGACTAACAAATGAAGTCAATTAACAAAAAAATTGACATATTGTACTTTTCAAGAGAGTTGCAAATTAAAATACAAAGTAAAACCTATTGGTGATGAGACTTATTTATAATGTGTTTTATGCTAACTAGTCAAATCCGAATGAAAATATTGTAATGTATTGCTGCATTTGCACAAATGTACATGTACATTTTTTCAAATTTAAGTTNCAAATCCGAATGAAAATATTGTAATGTATTGCTGCATTTGCACAAATGTACATGTACATTTTTTCAAATTTAAGTACACTATATCAAATTTACTTTGAAGAAAAAAAAAAATTATCTGTTACTGGGTTGTTTTCTCCAGCTTCTAGGTTATGTCTAAAGCGTGGTATCTTTGTTTGTTGAACATTTTCAGGGTTTCTTCACCTTTTTATCCCTTCGTAGCTGCTCTACGCAATTTTTTATTTAAAGCACGTACAATTTTATCCTGCATCGGATTTAAAACAAATGCTTACTANTAGCTGCTCTACGCAATTTTTTATTTAAAGCACGTACAATTTTATCCTGCATCGGATTTAAAACAAATGCTTACTACCTTGGATGGAACTTGTTGAAAGGTTTCAGTTTTCTTTTTAAAATTACTAAAATTTTGTTTATTTTTAACTTACCACAGCTTTTCCAGATATATCGATGGCTTAGAATGAAAACCTTGTATCTTACATTTTACAGTGCTCCACATGAATAAAAGGGATGTACTTTTTTCATTTGAAACAATGTAAAACTTGAGATACACGGTTTCCAACCAACATAATCAAAAAGTCATTTTAGCCTAAAATCTGAGATAAGAGGTTTACTTGCTAAGCCATCAATATGCTTATTTTACATGCATGTAAAAACCCAACTACACAAAGAAACCCTAAAACTATGTTAAATATGTGAAAGAAACAAATCACAAAAAAAAAGNATGTAAAAACCCAACTACACAAAGAAACCCTAAAACTATGTTAAATATGTGAAAGAAACAAATCACAAAAAAAAAGCAGATAACGGGGGAAAAATGTAAACACGCCAATTATGCANCATGTAGAAACCCAACTACACAAAGAAACCCTAAAACTATGTTAAATATGTGAAAGAAACAAATCACAAAAAAAAAAAGCAGATAACGGGGGAAAAATGTAAACACGCCAATTATGCAGCAGACACTGTTGTCACCAAAACGTGTCTGCCGGCGCTAGTGTTTTGGAGAAATGGCCATCCATTTTGTTTTAAGTCCTGCATGCCCACACATCTTTAATGTGCACAATGAGAAGTTTGTTTCCATTTTACGTTAATAGAAACACAGCAATTCTAAAGTGAAATAAATAAACTTTGGCGCGATGTGTTAGCTGCAAACGTGCGTGATTTTATATTAACATGCATTGCCATTTATTATGAGAATTTCACAGTTACCAATGTAATTGATTTCGGTAAACANGATGTGTTAGCTGCAAACGTGCGTGATTTTATATTAACATGCATTGCCATTTATTATGAGAATTTCACAGTTACCACCAATGTAATTGATTTCGGTAAAGAGTGGTAAAAAATTCTTTATTATGGCCGAGACCAAGATTACATTTTGTTGTATAGAGAATTTTGCTACCCGGAATAGTAAAGGAAGGTTTGCGGCATAGTGTAATGTACAGTGCACTGTTTTATGCTGAGCAATTTAATCAGAGAATCAACTTTATTGGTACTCAGTACTCATTATTATGAAAGAATCTACGGTATCGAGGAATCTAAGAATCAAATTGACCCATCCCTAATAAATATATATATTGATGCGTGACGCTCTTCAATAAGTACATATAAACAAGACTTCGGCTCATCTGCACACGGAATCACGTAACCCAGGCGGGGTGTGAACCTCAAACAACTTGCATCCAGTCTCTACCAGCACACCCCTAGAAGCGGGGGCATCCACGGACAAAGGCAGCCAGGTTAGTTCACTGGGGTAAACCCACTGCTCTAACCACCGTGCTGAACTGTCGCCGGTTAGAGTACTCGGGTACGACTCTGGTTGGCTCGGCCTCGACTTGGCTCAAAACTTAGTTAGGGTACTACATCACCTGCTCCTCTCTTGCGTGGCCGACTATAGAACCTACCTACTTGCCTTACACCCGTACGAGTGGTACCAGGTTGCGTATTAGAAAGGCAGCTACAAACTCCAAGCTTAACTTGGGCTGTAACCCAGCCCCAACTGCACTTTGCAGCATAACCACCCGGGAACAAGCTCAAGCCGCCTAACAGTTCCCTTCCACTCATTTTAGCCCCCATTCTAGACCGCCGGAGAACATCCCGTCATCGTTGCCCTCCACCAAGGACTCAACGTTCCACAGAGTGTCGCAAACCCGTGGTTGCAAGCTCAGGCCTTTACCTGTTTCACCCGCTGCAACACCACCTTCGCCCCGAGCCTGGGCACGAACTCCAGCTGATGCAGAGCCAAGGAACTACCTCGGGCGACACCCGCCAAAACAGTTCTACTGTTGTGCAATGCAAGTGTCCATTGCGTATGCAATGAATGGATACCTCGAGAAAAAAATTATTTTGGCGTCGCGTGTAGGCAATTATGCATTGTCATGCCACACTTTCGTTCTGTAATTGACTCCAGTGGGTTTATTTAATTTCACTAAAAAAAAACCAGTTGCGGTGTGCACCAGTAAAACGTAAGATCATGCGGCACACTCCAGACTTTGTACCAAGCCGCCATGCCACGTATCCCAGGTTGTATACTGGCCGGGCTCCAATAAACAAACCGTAACTTAATCTTGACAGCTAGCCGTGTCTCTGACAGACACACCAAAACCAACCCTACTGTGACGTCCCCGTTAATCACAGACGTCTTGCATCAATACACACACATCACACACGATGCACGCACGCACGCGCACGCACACACACACCCACACACACAAAACATTTGAGTGAGATAATTTTGAAAAATCAATTTTAGTGTATGTAAATGCCTAACCAGAAAGATTAAATGTTTATTACTTATTCAAAACCATGATAAAAACATTAACTCACAACATTAAAATTTAAACATCAATAATTAACCACACAAAAAACATCAAAATTTAAGAAATGTACATGCTTACCGCAGACTCAAATTCTATAAATCCAAAACCTTTGGTTTTGTACAGCGAATCCTTTTCAATCACAACCTTTCTAATTTCACCAACATCTGAGAATATTTCAGTTATTTTGTCTTCAAAAGTAGTGTATGGCAAATTACTCAGGAAAATGGCATTCTTAGCTGAAAAAATAAACAAAACAAAATTAATTTTTAAGCAAATAATTTACACTTTTTATTGTTTTTACTTTAAAAAAACATCACACCACTTTCACTACAGTAAAAAAAGGAGCATTCAACACAGCTGAGTGGATAACTGTCTCGAAATTTTGTACTCTTTTTGAAAGCTTATTTTTGGTTGTAAAATGTACTTTTTCACTGAACAACACAAACACAGTTATATTCTGCCCTTAATGACACAGGTGTATTAATACACAGAAATATTATTCAAATTAAAAAATAATAATTTTACTACTTTAGTTAACCAGAATGTCAACATACAATGCAAAGCTGTTACAACACTCATTGAGAAATAAAATGAATATGGCAGATACACATACTCTTTAGTTTGAATTTCACATACCAGTAAAACATATGAAATATAAAGACACACATTAAACCTTTACGCACATAAACTGGCTTCTCAATGGCCACGTGACACATTTGCATGCAGTACTTTGTTACAGCCACACAATAAACTATGTATACACAACAAAGAACTTTTGGTTGTCTTATAATTTTACGAGCACATTAAACGAATGTTATTCTTGGTATAAATATAAATGTGTCTTATGAATATGTAATAGATACATCATTACAGAAGTTTTATAAATTCACCTATAATTTAATGCTAAAAATAATTAATATTAACATTTAAAAAAAAAATGCAGAGAAACCAATGACTTAAAAAACGCATTGTGTACACAAAAAAAAAAATTTTAAAAGGGGGGAACAAAAACCACTGAAAAAAAGCTCAACAAATAATCCCAGTTTGAGTAATAACACTCCAGGTGCAAAGTAGATACCAAGAACACAATGAGAATCCTGACAAGGGAAGGCTCAATTCTACATGTTTAAACGCTATGTTGTATTTAATTACTGGCACTAAATAACTGGCTTTAAGTGTATTCTGTGTGATTGAAAAATATCAGGCAATTATACCCAAGATACAAGTGCCGATACCAGCAATATCTGAAGTAGTTATCTTCTGCATTGTGCATGAGAAAGGTAGGGTGGGGGAAAGGAGTCTGTCTATTTGGTAAGTCCAAAAACTATGAGCCATTCTTTTCACCTATAGCCACAGAACCCGCTTTTTTTTTCTACTAACAAGGTGATCACTTTCATAAAAATACAACCAAGCTGCATGGGACAAAACATTTTACAGTGAGCAGGGCGATCCCACCCCTTATGCCTGCATGACTATATTGTAAAATTACCACTACACACGTCATTTGCTTAAATTAAAGCATCTTGTAATTAGTGATGTCACAATACCACTTATTCGCAATTATCAATTCTAATGCTGATACCATGCCCTATTCCAAAAATCGCTATTCATTTTATAGTTGACAATATTATAGTTCCTTTAAATAGCAAAACCTATTATGAAAGGAAGTATAAAACGTAATCATTAAAAAAGTGTTAGTTGTAGTATGTCACTATTAGTACAAGAAAATCACTTAAGCACTTGGTACACATTTATTACCAAGATAAAAAGTAGAATATGAGAACAACCCTAGTATATTATGTCAACAAATATAGAGTTCAGTTAATTTTACAATGTCCAATATGTGCAAGGTAGTTATCCAATCCTTTGCTGTTGGTGCATCACTGTACCTCACGTCGTTTTACATCTGGCCAGTCTCGCGCACCAACTGCATGTGGTATGAAGCACAAATGTGTCCGGTACCGTCATCATGCTGACATCATATTGGCATTTCTGAGTTCGAATCCCAGGTAAGGCATGGGTGTTACTTTAAGTTTGGTCATAAGTTAGTTTGTAAGCCGTCCCCTGATAAGCCTTCAGGCATAAGACTGGGAGACGTTAATAAGCCCTTTCCAATTACACCTACGCTGATTTTATACAGCTGCCTGGTATTTATCTCCAGTGTATTAAGTGCAGTCTACTGAATTGTTCATTCAAAGTGATGCATCACTTGCACTTATGTTATCTATGGCCATAAACAGATGCGATGGAAAGTACACATTTATGTTTGCATGCTGATTAAATTACTCACAAAATCAAACCTATTATGTAATTCTGTTTTCGCATTTAAATCCAAAGAAGCACATAAAATCCCTACAAGAATAAGGTATGTGGTACAGAAACAATACAAATTGGCAAAAATACAACATGATTATTGATTATACCTTTTGAAAATTGCTATTTGAAATGCAAAAAATCACAACTTTATGCATTTTACATGAAAATTAACATTATTTCTAGTGCAACAAAATTTTGAGGTGGTAAATACAGTTGAAATTTTATACCTCGATTTTCAGTATTTTAATTCTCAATTATCCAATTCCTTACGACTCGCTCGTACCTAAGGAATCGTGGAATCAAGTTTAATATCACTACCTTTAATAAATTTTTATTTTCACTGTTTCAGTTGCGCCATTATTTATTCTAAGTAAGGCCAGTAATCCTGGATGACATAAGAGGGCAAGGGCGGACATCTGCACTCCGGCAATCCTCACCTGTTGTTTTGTTCCCGAGAAGTACAATTAGAATAATTCATAATATTAAGTTTTGCTATATTTTTAAACAAATGAAAAGTTTAGTAAGAACTTTTCTGTTATCAAAAAGTGTGGCTACAACAAAGCACTAACAAGTTTTTCACACACAAATATCAGTAATGTACGGACATAAAAATACTGGTCTGTCAAATTTTAGACATTTACAATTAACTAGGCAAAAAAATGCAAAAGAAAAAAGAAATGGATGATGTAAAACAGCTGAGAATGGAGCGTTACAATGACTGCACATAAAGGTAAGAAAGGAAACTGCAGTTGTGAAGACCGCACTATGTGCTNTGGCTACAACAAAGCACTAACAAGTTTTTCACACACAAATATCAGTAATGTACGGACATAAAAATACTGGTCTGTAAAATTTTAGACATTTACAATTAACTAGGCAAAAAAATACAAAAGAAAAAAGAAATGGATGATACTGATGAGAATGGAGCGTTACAATGACTGCACATAAAGGTAAGAAAGGAAACTGCAGTTGTGAAGACCGCACTATGTGCTNTGAGAATGGAGCGTTACAATGACTGCACATAAAGGTAAGAAAGGAAACTGCAGTTGTGAAGACCGCACTATGTGCTTTTCATTCATTATGCAATGATAACTGAAGTAGCAGGAGCCAAGGCGAAGATGGTGTTCTAACACCACAACTCCTCCTTCCACTACGTGCAACACAGACTGCCAGCTCCTTCACTCAATAAGATGGTTTGCTGTTTCTTACGGGTGCCATCACCATCACCATCACCATCATCCACATTCGTTTCTTCCACTGGCTCCTGTTGTTCCAAAATTCCGTCCAACAACTTCCGCAGTTTCCGCTTGTCTTTCTTAGTCTGCAAAGCCTGTGGGACACAAACCTGCCATGTTTTTGCTTGTTTCTCGCCACAACAACAAATACCTCATTACAACTCTCCAACTTTCCTCTTACCGATTTTCAGGCCCAATGCCAGTTACCACAATGGTTTCACGACACTAGTGCCAAAAACTTCCAGGTATTACAGTATTTACAAGCAAACACTTCAAGACTATAGAGAATTCATTAAAGCACAAAAATTTACCTCTACAAATGTAGCTTTCAAATCACCTAAACTGTGTGTGCACTCAGAACGATAATGGAAATAATGTGTGCCTATTTTATAAAGCCAACTATATAATAAACCAGCATTCAAGCAAAACCCGGTGGTTGGTTCTGAGGAAGCCTCCAGTTCAACAGCTGAACTGTGACAGCAGAACAACCAGCACTTGATGGGACTCAAACCCACCTGGAATGACATGCTGCACAGTTAGCTGGCTGGTGGTACACAACATGGTGAAACACTGTAATAAAGCAAGAATTAGCAAGTGGTTCCCAATGTAGGTGAACATCCTTCCTTTCACCAGAAACGTACATTAAGGGGCGATGGTAGCTGCCGTCCTGCATCCCAGCCCGTGTGGCACTTGAACAAAGCTTGCCCCTGGTTGCCTGCTCAACTGGCAACGTGCTAGGGACGACGTGTTCCCAGCATCANTGTGGCACTTGAACAAAGCTTGCCCCTGGTTGCCTGCTCAACTGGCAACGTGCTAGGGACGACGTGTTCCCAGCATCAGTTACAGTTACAGAGATGAATGTGCTGAGACATATGGCACTAAGTTGTTCTTGGGACTAGGATTGTGGTCCCAAGGAGCAGACACTTGTCAAATACAAGGATGGCCAGCGGCTACCAACACGGGGGCAAGCTCTGCCATGGTTCCGTCACATGCTCGCAGGCACCCGTCTTGAGCTGGCACGATCTTTGTTTAGTTCCCCCGGCAGGAAAACTCTCAAGAGTTTTGTGAAGAGCTGACAGGTTTGTCCAGCCTCCTATGCAAACGTATATGGCCTCTGGCTCAGCTTATCAACTGTGGTCAACCCCAAAAAGTGTTGGCTCTGGAATGTCATTATATAAGACCAAGAGAAGCTACCAAGTTCGTCCCTTCTTCCGTTCCCCTGGCAGTATGCCAGATGCTCAAGGGACAAGCCCATGTTCTGATATGCAGCACGAGTCAAAGCTAACACAAATGCTCCAGCATACTCGATAGCATAAAATTACATGGCCAACATCTACATGTGACCATATTTTGAGCTTATGAAGTTTTTAGGCAGACGCTCCCAGACCAGATCGCTGCCACTATGATGTGGAACCCTGAGGAAATGGACAGCAAGAAAGTGGATGGAGCTGAAGTACAGATGTAAAACAGGATGTCTCACAAGCTCCACTCATCTATAGCTTGGCCAGAAAAGCATTTATAACAAGACTTGCACACCATGGTTCTCTTTACATGCAATCCACGCCCATGGATGTGTGGTTGCAAAACTATCCCCCTAACAAATTGCTGCAACGTATCATGTTTGCTGCCTGCACTGAAGTTGGCATTGCTTAGCACAGAGCACCAATGAGGAAGACTACATACCTAACATGGTAAGCACAGTAACATCTCCCAAGATACTTCTTATGCCGTTGGCAAAATTTGTATGAGAAAAACTAACCATTAACACATTTATGCTAGCAAATTCTCCCTAACAATGCTCACATGCTGAACATGACAAAATGGCAAAAAATTGAAAAACAATTTTGTCTCCACTTTAGTTACATTACAACTGGGAATAAAACAAACACTACCTCTAAACACCAATTCAGTAAAATTTATACCCCCACCAAAGAATAAGTATATACGCCAATTTGAATTAATTGCAAAGAGTAATTACAGTATCTTACATTCCAAAGGTACCTACATATTGTTTGCATAATTCAGCTGAAGTTCAAGTAATGCATGTCTAGAAAAGTTCATACCTTTGGTGATGCACTGCATATATTTTGGGAACAAACAGAAAAATCAGATAAATCCATTTATTAAGGTACAGTCCATTTGCAGTTACTACTTCCCATTTTCCTGAAGTCCAGCTGAAGTTCTACTTTCAGACTATTCCTCCACCTCATGCAAACAAAGCTTAACCAGGTTCCACCAAAGGGACACTGCACTGCATTTGTGCGCACTCTGTTTAATAATATTTTGCATGGAAACTACTTAGTAGGCATTACCAACACACATATTTTCCCTCTGTTTTTATCCACATTAATTATAAGTGAAATATTATAATTTATAGATACAATTCAGTTAAAATTCAATTGAACCAAAAATAAAATACTTTAACGGTGACACAAGTATAAATACTTGTGATACATGGCAACCAAACACGTCATTCAAGGGGGAATTTTTCAAAGGTTTGTTTCAAAAAGTGTGAAGATACAATGAATAGACTACACTATTCTGTTAAACAGCTCCTACAATATCTATTTCAGCTCTGGCCATCCTGGATAAAGCATACACATCTGGTTCTGGTGGGAAGACTTCAAGATAGGATTTCTTCAAATGGAAGGGGTGGAATTTTTTTGTGGATCCGATATGTACACACGTTCGGATTCTGCCACATATTAAGAGGGGTTACTCACTCGTGCATGGAATATAACCAGGTGAATAAAAGCTGGTTACACGACAGCAGCCAACACCCTGCTTCCGATTACGACTCTTACCCTATCGATACCAGCAGGACAAAAGAGCCACCTTCTGTGGCTAACACAATCCAAGACAAGTCCTGCAGCGGTTCCAGACAGCAAGTACACCAAGGAGTCTCGAGCATGTACAATGGGACTAGGTAAGCCCACTGAACCGGTGTGCAGCAGCACATCATGGATTATAACAAATGACTACCAGTTACTATAAAAATGTGTTGCCCTACCACCTTTTTTCAGCATGTCNGATTTTTCAAAGGTTTGTTTCAAAAAGTGTGAAGATACAATGAATAGACTACACTATTCTGTTCAACAGCTCCTACAATATCTATTTCAGCTCTGGCCATCCTGGATAAAGCATACACATCTGGTTCTGGTGGGAAGACTTCAAGATAGGATTTCTTCAAATGGAAGGGGTGGAATTTTTTTGTGGATCCGATATGTACACACGTTCGGATTCTGCCACATATTAAGAGGGGTTACTCACTCGTGCATGGAATATAACCAGGTGAATAAAAGCTGGTTACACGACAGCAGCCAACACCCTGCTTCCGATTACGACTCTTACCCTATCGATACCAGCAGGACAAAAGAGCCACCTTCTGTGGCTAACACAATCCAAGACAAGTCCTGCAGCGGTTCCAGACAGCAAGTACACCAAGGAGTCTCGAGCATGTACAATGGGACTAGGTAAGCCCACTGAACCGGTGTGCAGCAGCACATCATGGATTATAACAAATGACTACCAGTTACTATAAAAATGTGTTGCCCTACCACCTTTTTTCAGCATGTCTACACAACTATAAAGCAATGTGTGGTAACAAAACCCTGCCAGTTAAGCTACACCACTGATGGATGTCCCTGATGCAGTGATAACACACAGAAACTTTTCACAGGTGGAGCACCCCATATCCAGGTCCCACGTTTCGCACACACGCACGACTGTTCATGACCACGATCCAAACCATGACAAGACCTCATCGCACTTTCAATTTTCAGGCAACACAAAAAATATGTGACTTCCTTAAGTTGGTTATGGAAAAAAATTTGCTTGAAACTTAATTGACAGTATTGCTAACATAATCACAGATTTAACGCAAAATAAAAGTATATTTTATTAACAACCTTTACAAGTTCTACACACATTATTCTTATGTAAATCACTGACCTTAACAGTACACAATGAGGCATCATAACTTCTGGAATAATTCAACTTATGTTAATATTTTCTGTACAATTAGTCACAAATAATTTAGATCACTTACCTTTTCTTTACTTTTATCCACATACTTATTTTTCTCCTTCTCTGAGATAGCTCTTTCTTCTTCTAAAACCTTCACTCTGAAATTGAGACATCTCTTATTACCATAATTAATACTTCAATACATTATTTTTAAAATGCCTCATGATAGCGCAATATACTCACAAAAACCTATACATATACCCATGCTGATAAAAGGATGGCTGTAATGGCAAAGTAAACATCATTTTTAGAAAGGAAATGCCCCAGATCTGAAAACTTCAACAGACAGACTGTAATGAAAAACTACTTGATTTTAAACCAGTTCTTAGCTGAATTCTGCCATACCTCAAAGGTGAATTTCTATGCTAATACAATAATGGAATGGAATTGCACCATTATGTATTTACAAATAAAATGAGTGAATATTTAATCCCAATTGAGTAAAATTTAAAACACCATCAACAAAGGAATATCTTATAAAACTGAACAAAAAGAGTGATGGTTGAAAACTCAGAATTTCCAAACAGCCAGAATCTCTAGACCTGACAACTCAATAACTGAACTGTTTCCTAACATGTATCAGCATAATAACTTTAAAAATTACCTAAACCATAGTTTTTATACAGATTTGACTGCTGGAATGAGTCAAAACCACAGTTAGCAACCCTATGACTGCATTCCCTTTTATTTCTAGTTCCTTACTTTTATGCAAATAAATAGCTATCAGAAGTAACAAATACATTATAAATAAATTAAAATTCATGTATCCTCTATGTTTTCCTTTGAACTTTAATTTAAATTATCTGAGCAATAATTTCATGTCATACTGTATGTTTACTTAAACATTTTTAACATCTTACCTCGCCTTATACGTATTCACAGCAAACTCGTAACTCAGTAACGTCCCTTCATCCCTTTCAAAGTTTGTCCATGCTTGAGCAATACTTTCTGGGTAGTCTTCAACTGCTTTCACAGCTCGTGTGAAAATTCTACGCATGTGTTTGCTGTCCCCGTATCTCCTATAACAGCCAAAACCAATATAACATAAATCTGCGTGACCAAGTGAAAATATTGTTTAGTTCTGCGCCTGGCTAAGGCTTCTCAAAAAACATTGCCCTGTAACCAATTCACAAAATACTGACAAAGTACCCATACCTTTCTCAAATAAGATGCAGATGACAAAACAGACACAAACAATTCCTAAAGTGATTTAACAATGTGAACCTAAGCACAGGTATCTGTGAGCCTAGGCAATGTCACAAAGAAGGGGAACAACATTGACTACTCCCAGAATTCATTACGTAGTGAGCACGTGGGGTGGATGGAGGAACCAGTGGATTAGTAGTCAAACACGTTGTGTGAATAACAAAAAAAAACTGACTGTAGCAACCGCTTTCCACTCATATTCCACGAGATATTCAGGCTATCCACTTCTGCTGATGAGAATACACACTATCAACACTGCACAAGTTTACTAATATTCTGTTTATCTTACAGTACAAATATTCATACATTCCTCTAGTTTTTCCACGTGTTTGCACAGTAGCTTCCTATGTTACGGGACTATTCTTAATCATTACTTTGTATATGGAATACTAGATACTAGGTATGGGGCATGTGCTGCATTAAGTGGTCATATAATTTTGGTTTCAATACCTCGGTTGCAAACTAATATTCTCCCTGTGTATATTTTGTTTAGCTTCCGTATTTATTACATTAGATTAAAAAACCCCTTTGGTTTAATTCAGTAAAATGAAAATGGAACAAGCTTCTTGGTAACGTTTTTTTGTTAAGGTTACTTATATTATGGTGATACTGATAATGTCCTGCAGTCTGCTGGAATTTCAATATTGCTATAGCATTACGAACAGAAGCAATTTAAATTACTGCACAGATTACAATTAAAGCACCATACTTTCAACAATACAAATTAACTATCTAATGAAATATCACTGCACAGTATATTTTGTACAGGATGATGAAATTACTTATTAATTAGTCATGCATATTATTATCTTGCACACTTCAATTGTGTATTGACTAAAGCTCAAAAGTATGTGATGTGGTAAATATATGATTTTTCAATTAAAGCAAATGCTACTGTAATTTTGTTCTTCTACATTTGAAATTAAGTTCTCTGAAAATTATTTTTGAGAGGAATGGTGGGTTCCATAAATCAGCACAATACGATAGTCGCAGCAGTATTTTCCGATCAGTTTGTATGAACATTTCCTCTCTCTCCATACTCGCATTCATTCAGGCTTGCAGATATGTAGCATGTAGTATGAACACCGCACTCTACCACTCATGTGCTACTGAAAAGAATTTGAAATTTGCAAGTAAATAAAGACCAACTAGCAAAAGAAGAGCCATCCTAAGTTATAATAACTGTATTAATGACGTTGCCAAAGTGCTCACTAGCTGACATGAAAAATGCACACACAAAACCAATTAATGTGATAATACCAGGGTGGCAAACAGTATCCTAATAAATTCCCTGATTTTCCCCAGTATCCTGTTTATTTTCCCTAACCAACATACTTAACAAAAATTATACATCAAATATTTATAAAAAAAAAGAAAGCATATTTATATTTAGCACAAGAAAAAAGCGATGGAAAGCTGGAATACTAGTTACCTCAGTGCCAGAAACAAAGCCACAATAGAAAGACAAGGCATTGTGCAATGTAGAAATTCACTAAGGATCACTAGAAGTGTTGAAATTATTATTTCACTTAATATTTTGTTAGCAAAATCTTAAGCTGGCACCTAAAATCACTTTTCCATTGTGTTGATGCTTGCTGTATCAACAAGAAAATATTTATAATAATAGAGTAGTTACAATTACACACAAAGCTCTGCTCTCAAGACCTCATTGTCGCCCGAGCCTCTCCACTATACACAAAGCAACAAAACCTCCACCAGGCTTTTAAATTCTCCTACAAAGGTGCAATGAACCAAAATAATCTACAGAACAATAAATTGTAGCAGAACCCACTATACCTATTTTCTCATTAAATACAAATTGCCAGACCTCGCGTGAATTTTCCTGATATTTACCCTGCTTTTCCGGAAATGTAAAATTCCCTTACTTTTCCAAGTTTTCCTCATTGTCCCAGATGCTAGCCACCACACACACTCATTATTTCACTATATTTTTTAAGAGTTTTTCGGAAGTGTGATTCCTAATAAAAGAGACTCAGAGCAACCCAGAATACCTGTTACAAAACTGGTAACGGCTATGGTGATTCATCACGACACATCACAGTCTGCTATAGCCAAAGAGCATATAGGCCTAGCCAGGGCCGGCCCTCTGTGAATCTCCATCCCACAGCTCCCTCTTCTTCAAACCCTTCTCTTCCATATTGTAACAGAGATACTCTGTGTTACAGTTCTGCACAAATAGGTACGTAGTCAAGCTTTATTTTTATATCCTTTCTACATCAAATTTCAGTCAAAACTGTCTTTAAACTTTATCCTTCCATCTATAGAGTTTCTCAAGACTTTTATCTTTAAACACAGATGATAAAAAAAAAATGTTTTACATTATGGATGAATCTGTGGGTTAACTATTACTAATAAGATTTGTATTTTATTATCATTGTTCCAACAACATAAATTTTTTGCTTTCATACCATAACGAGCCATCAGAACAACTGCATACAGATGAACTTAAAAAAAAGCACCAAATGCAATTAGGATTGAATGTACAACCCCTACAATAAAATAACCACCATGCTGTCATCTTAACCACAGTCACAAATATGACCGTTCATCCTTTCATGTTTATTGNCCTTTCTCAAATAAGATGCAGATGACAAAACAGACACAAACAATTCCTAAAGTGATTTAACAATGTGAACCTAAGAGCAGGTATCTGTGAGCCTAGGCAATGTCACAAAGAAGGGGAACAACATTGACTACTCCCAGAATTCATTACGTAGTGAGCACGTGGGGTGGATGGAGGAACCAGTGGATTAGTAGTCAAACACGTTGTGTGAATAACAAAAAAAACTGACTGTAGCAACCGCTTTCCACTCATATTCCACGAGATATTCAGGCTATCCACTTCTGCTGATGAGAATACACACTATCAACACTGCACAAGTTTACTAATATTCTGTTTATCTTACAGTACAAATATTCATACATTCCTCTAGTTTTTCCACGTGTTTGCACAGTAGCTTCCTATGTTACGGGACTATTCTTAATCATTACTTTGTATATGGAATACTAGATACTAGGTATGGGGCATGTGCTGCATTAAGTGGTCATATAATTTTGGTTTCAATACCTCGGTTGCAAACTAATATTCTCCCTGTGTATATTTTGTTTAGCTTCCGTATTTATTACATTAGATTAAAAAACCCTTTGGTTTAATTCGGTAAAATGAAAATGGAACAAGCTTCTTGGTAACGTTTTTTTGTTAAGGTTACTTATATTATGGTGATAATGTCCTGCAGTCTGCTGGAATTTCAATATTGCTATAGCATTACGAACAGAAGCAATTTAAATTACTGCACAGATTACAATTAAAGCATCATACTTTCAACAATACAAATTAACTATCTAATGAAATATCACTGCACAGTATATTTTGTACAGGATGATGAAATTACTTATTAATTAGTCATGCATATTATTATCTTGCACACTTCAATTGTGTATTGACTAAAGCTCAAAAGTATGTGATGTGGTAAATATATGATTTTTCAATTAAAGCAAATGCTACTGTAATTTTGTTCTTCTACATTTGAAATTAAGTTCTCTGAAAATTATTTTTGAGAGGAATGGTGGGTTCCATAAATCAGCACAATACGATAGTCGCAGCAGTATTTTCCAATCAGTTGGTATGAAGATTTCCTCTCCCTCCATACTCCGCTCACGAGATTACTGCTGATAGTAATGTTTTTAGTAGCAGTCATTCAGACTTGCAGATATGTGGCATGTAGTATGAACACTGCGCTCTACCACTCATGTGCTACTGAATGATATTTGAAATTTGCAAGTAAATAAAGACCAACTAGCAAAAGAAGAGCCATCCTAAGTTATAATAACTGTATTAATGACGTTGCCAAAGTGCTCACTAGCGGACATGAAAAATGCACACACAAAACCAATTAATGTGATCATACCAGGATGACTAACAGTATCCTAATAAATTCCCTGACTTTCCCCAGTATCCTGTTTATTTTCCCTAACCAACATACGTAGCAAAAATTATACATCAAATATTTATAAAAAAAAGAAAGCATATTTATATTTAGCACAAGAAAAAAGCGATGGAAAGCTGGAATACTAGTTACCTCAGTGCCAGAAACAAAGCCACAATAGAAAGACAAGGCATTGTGCAATGTAGAAATTCACTAAGGATCACTAGAAGTGTTGAAATTATTATTTCACTTAATATTTTGTTAGCAAAATCTTAAGCTGGCACCTAAAATCACTTTTCCATTGTGTTGATGCTTGCTGTATCAACAAGAAAATATTTATAATAATAGAGTAGTTACAATTACACACAAAGCTCTGCTCTCAAGACCTCATTGTCGCCCGAGCCTCTCCACTATACACAAAGCAACAAAACCTCCACCAGGCTTTTAAATTCTCCTACAAAGGTGCAATGAACCAAAATAATCTACAGAACAATAAATTGTAGCAGAACCCACTATACCTATTTTCTCATTAAATACAAATTGCCAGACCTCGCGTGAATTTTCCTGATATTTACCCTGCTTTTCCGGAAATGTAAAATTCCCTTACTTTTCCAAGTTTTCCTCATTGTCCCAGATGCTAGCCACCACACACACTCATTATTTCACTATATTTTTTAAGAGTTTTTCGGAAGTGTGATTCCTAATAAAAGAGACTCAGAGCAACCCAGAATACCTGTTACAAAACTGGTAACGGCTATGGTGATTCATCACGACACATCACAGTCTGCTATAGCCAAAGAGCATATAGGCCTAGCCAGGGCCGGCCCTCTGTGAATCTCCATCACACAGCTCCCTCTTCAAACCCTTCTCTTCCATATTGTAACAGAGATACTCTGTGTTACAGTTCTGCACGAATAGGTACGTAGTCAAGCTTTATTTTTTATATCCTTTCTACATCAAATTTCAGTCAAAACTGTCTTTAAACTTTATCCTTCCATCTATAGAGTTTCTCAAGACTTTTATCTTTAAACACAGATGATAAAAAAAAAAATGTTTTAAATTATGGATGAATCTGTGGGTTAACTATTACTAATAAGATTTGTATTTTATTATCATTGTTCCAACAACATAAATTTTTTGCTTTCATACCATAACGAGCCATCAGAACAACTGCATACAGATGAACTTAAAAAAAAGCACCAAATGCAATTAGGATTGAATGTACAACCTCTACAATAAAATAACCACCATGCTGTCATCTTAACCACAGTCACAAATATGACCGTTCATCCTTTCATGTTTATTGACATTACATTAACCATAAAACATTTGTGAGTATGTTTATTTTAAAGAGAAACGTATTCACAGAATCAGCGAGAACATTTGTCTTTTTGATACTAGACAAAAATTTGTGCTTGGCTCTCACGATATGGTCTATTTCATCTAAGAATTCCATCCTTTGACAGATCATGTAGAAGTCGTAACCAGTAAACAAACTGATTACGTGGCTTACTGACTGGCTTGTTTTTTTTTACTCCAGCACTAGGGAGTGCTGGAATGCATCCCACCCCTATCTTCCCCTTCCCGCTCTTCTCTCACGAGTGGTTATCGATCGATGAGCTACAGTTGTGGCACAGTGGCCTTAACAATTTGTGGGAGGGGGATAAAGAGAGAGTACGTGTGCGCACGAGCGCATGAGAGTGATGAGGAGAGAAAGAGAGCCATGAGAAAAGTGCAAGTGCACCGACCTGGGACGACGGTGGTGCTGCGGCTGGCGGTACTGCGGTGAGCCCGGGGAGAGATGCTGGTTTGGCGACACTGGAACAAGGGATTCGCGATCCCTTGTGGGACGAGCCATTCCTGACAGAAGTTGGTGACGATCGGGTGGGGTCGACCAGCGGTCTTGATCGAGGGCTGAAACAAGGAGTGGGATGGAGGAGCTGAGAGGTAAGGCCTCTGGCTGGCGGGCAGCTTGAGCTCGTTCCCGGGGGGTTATGTTGCAAAGTGCAGTTGGGACTGGGTTACAACTCCTATTGGCTTTGGAGGCTGCAGCTGCATTCCTTTCTTGCAACTTGTAATGACGCAATATTCGTAATTTTTCGGGACTCGGGTGTAAAATTCTTTTGT
>NQII01004409.1:176037-214652 GCA_002778355.1 Clitarchus hookeri
TGGCACTGTTTGTTTACAAAATATTTGAGAGTTTCCACATGGCACTGGTTTTGTTTGCAAAACGTTTGACAGGTGTCACATGGCAATGTTTTGTTTACATACTGCGGAAGGATACATAATCGGGTCCCTGAAAGTAGATCTTTAGCAGGGCTTCAGAAAATCTTGAAGTTACAGTGAATACATAATAGATAGTATACAAATGTGACAGCTCTGGTAGAGCGTTGTTATAAAAGCTGTAAATTACTTAGCATTTGGAAAATTCTAGTGCACCAGTGGCAGCAACTCTCTCCTCGCAACGTAGTCACCTGAAAAAAATGTTTGAATTGCTAAAAGATGGGGGTTTTTTCTTCTTCAGAAAACATCAGATTCGCCTGTAATGCTTTCCAAACATTTTATTTTTGTGTCATCACCAAAGTAGTCAAAATTTGTTGCAATATGAAATATGTGCGAGCGCTAGCATTTTTAAACCAAATATATATAATTTTTTTTTCTGATATTACCAAACAATTTTTTTTCTCTGCCAAATTTTAGCAAAATTAGTGACGAAATAATTTTAAATTGACGAAACTGCACCGAAATCTATCAAAATTTTTAACCACAAACAATCGTCTCTAGCAATAGCACACTTGGCAGTGTTGCCCTTATCGCTCCTGCACCTTTCTGCCTCAAACGCAGAAGAAAGCGCTTCGTATGCAGAAGCTTAAGATCCCCAAATTTGTAAAAAATAGTTGTCTTATACACCAGAAAATACTGTAGGTATGTTCAGATTAAAAAAATTATTCCTCAGAACTGCAGACATGAGCACANTCATCACCAAAGTAGTCAAAATTTGTTGCAATATGAAATATGTGCGAGCGCTAGCATTTTTAAACCAAATATATACAATTTTTTTTTCTGATATTACCAAACAATTTTTTTTCTCTGCCAAATTTTAGCAAAATTAGTGACGAAATAATTTTAAATTGACGAAACTGCACCGAAATCTATCAAAATGTTTAACCACAAACAATTGTCTCTAGCAATAGCACACTTGGCAGTGTTGCCCTTATCGCTCCTGCACCTTTCTGCCTCAAACGCAGAAAAAAGTGCTTCGTATGCAAAAGCTTAAGATCCCCAAATTTGTAAGAAATAGTTGTCTTATACACCAGAAAATACTGTAGGTATGTTCAGATTAAAAAAATTATTCCTCAGAACTGCAGACATGAGCACAGGTTACCATCAAAATAGCAAAACAATGAGGCCACTAATTCATTTAAGATGCCATGCCAGATGAGATGTGTTTACAGTTTCTTAGAAAATAGCACATTCATTAATGGTAGCCATGTTGTCATTAAAAATGTTCCTCAATACAGCAGATAAGAATATAGATTACCATCATAACACAAATATGTATGTATTATCTTCATTGTAAAACAAGCAGTACGGCCATGTATCTTTCCACCAGAACTGTTCTGCCAATCAAGAAAACAAGCCCAATGCAAACATTTATCTACCTTTGTTTTATGTATTTCACAGGAGGTACTGAAAGAGTGANCACAGGAGGTACATTAGCTAACTTCATTCCCGTTCTCTAGGTAGGATAATATACCCAGGGCTCAGTTTATTTTCTTTCCTGGATGGTTGGGAGGGGAGGAAGGGCTTTTATTTTAAAGTATTTCATGAGATGGCACTGCTTTGTGGTTCTTCTTACGAGACAATTATAATTTTGAATTGCATATTGTTATAATGGAGGAGTGGAAACTTTTGCTCTTACGGAAATAACACTAAAATTATTATAACTCGGAAAGAATAAAACGTGATAAATATGTCACTGTTTGTAAACATGCGAACAGGTTTTTTTTACTGCGTTGCCCGATTTTAAACTCCCCGCTTTCGTGATTCGTTGCTGTGTCGCTTGAGCTGTGTTCATTACTCCAAGTATTCCCTACCTACCTGGTTCCTACATCCTAGCTATCCCCTCCTTCTCCTGCCATCTTACGCATGTATCCTCACCTAGAGTCAACTATACTTAATGAATGCAAATAACAAAATAGTTAACAACTGTCGGTAAAATATTCAGACAACATTAGAAACTAGTAGATATACAAGGCAAGCAGTCTGTGTGTCTGTACGCATGCGGAGAATGGAAAGCTAGGTGAAGGCGAGGTAGAACAGTATCATTAAGCGGACTAGGATTGTGCCCACACAGCTTCACCAGACAAAAGGCAAGATAGCCGCCTTCTCACCGTTCACCTAGGCAAGGTCGCTTGGTTCCAGCATACTATCTATATACATGGCTTGTTCAGAGCGACAGTGAACTGCAACTGCAAAAGGACAACTACCTTTTATCACTCTTTATGTTGTGTGTATATAGGATAGGATAATCTACCTGTGATAATTAGTTAATTAATAATAAATAGAGTTTTTCCGATACTGATACCCAGATACCANGATAGGATAATCTACCTGTGATAATTAGTTAATTAATAATAAATAGAGTTTTTCCGATACTGATACCCAGATACCGATGCAGATACCCAGATACCAAAGCCGATACCCCAATACCGATGCCCTTCCCTCTTGCTCGTTTCTAAGCTCGCAGTTATCAACANTTGCTCGTTTCTAAGCTCGCAGTTATCAACATATTTTGATGTGCGTCACAATGTGTCAGGTAGACATTTCAACACAGTATGTAACAATCCATGGGTGCAAAAAAAATGCATTTCACGCGTAAGAAAAACACGATAAACAAAAACCAATACTCAGATAGACATACGCTCAGAATTTTTTTGCAGTCGTGTCCGCTAGCGTCAAGTATTTAATGACCACAGATGCAGACTTCATACGTATTACCAATAATCCATACAGACGGTAATTGCATACGACGGCTTTCAACTTTTATCAACTCTCTGTCTTTTCACTTGCTCGTTTGTAGTAATGTATAGTTCCTCTGATTTGTTTACGTTTTTTTTGCGCATCTTATTGCAGCTCGCCATCTGGAAGATAAATACCTTACAACAGTTACAGGCTGCAATATTTATTTCCAGCTGTGGAAGTTATTTTTAAAATATTTTTAAACAGCTCACAATATGTACGTTTAAGTACAAAGCCTACATTTCACATAAATATTCAAAATTGTATTGATTGTAGTTCGCAATATTGCCACCCAGAGCACAGCGACATGAAAATTTTCGACTTGCACCCATGACATATACATCTATGAACTCCAGCCATCTATTAGTAAACAGATATAAGCGAGTCATGAGTAGCGTGATAGAAACTCTGTGATGCTCGCCTTTATCCAGGTCTTTTTATTGGTTTAAAATTCCGTAAAAAACGGCAGGGCTGATTAATATTGTAAAACGCACCACACAATATAATTTTTGTGGGTTAAGAAAGTAATAACCTGATTTCAGTGTCAATTACCAATATTAATGTATCGGCCCGATACCATACCCGATACAGATACATTTAAAAAAGATTAAGTATCGGCAGATACCGATACCTGGTATCTGTATCAGAACAACTCTAATAATGAATAAACTAATTTTCCTACAAGAGACTAATGGAAATGTAGTTTGCACTCTCTAAAAGATGCTTGGCATGCTGTGTTTGGGTCTTTTTGTAAGGGCAGAACTTGTATATCAGTTTAGGTCATAATTTCTCTTGGAAGGTGTGAAAATATTAAAATGAATGAATATTTCATCAATTTCATTATAAAAACAATTTAACATGGGTGAAATTTTTTAAATTTTTGGAGGTCAAAATTAATTAAAGTAAGTCAAATTCGATCTTATTAAGTGCATAGATCTTACGAGTCAATTCACGGGAGTGAAAAATTGGCCTAAGCAAAATTGAATGCAATTTTTGCATATAGGGGGTGGGGGGTGGGTCGGAATTGGCCCAAATTCAAATAACAACCCTTCTGAAGTAACAACCATTTTCATGGTAATCATGAAAGGTCATAGTTTCAAAAGTTGGCTGCACTTCAATATAACTAATGGCTATCAAAAGGTTGTAGAATAAACTCTTCCATCTTTAATATTACCTAACATACTTTCTCAAATGGCCAAATGATATATGTAACTCACCTCTCCAAGGCAACATATTCCAGCCACATACTGGCAGTTCTTGCATGGCCTTGAGTCATGATGTCATTCCAGAGTGACCTTACAGTTTCCATCTTGTTATTGTAGATGGCTTCGAGACGAGCCCAGTATTGCAACAGTATACAGTCTTTGTCTCCATTCAAGCCAAAACCTGTAGACAAACAGTTTAAAATATGAGAAAACAAGAACTAGTAAACACATTTTACTTCACAGAAATGTGTNCAAAACCTGTAGACAAACAGTTTAAAATATGAGAAAACAAGAACTAGTAAACACATTTTACTTCACAGAAATGTGATAACTGGATAAGAATTTTAAGAATTGAAGAAATATACTAAAAGTGATTTTTTAACAAAATGTCAAGTTATTAAAACAAGGAAACATGTACAAGTACTACACAACACTATAATTGAAAAAAACAACAGAAATACAGGAGACAATGAGTACAACAAAGTTTAAAAAGTCATGTCCAANACAACACTATAATTGAAAAAAACAACAGAAATACAGGAGACAATGAGTACAACAAAGTTTAAAAAGTCATGTCCAACAAATATGTTCGTATAATTTCAATACACACAGAAAAGAACTGAAATGGAACCAACATCAATGATGAGGTATGGACTAGAAGTGAATGTAAAAAATAACACAGTTTCATTATTTATACACACAGGAATAATGACACCGAGACTGGTAGTAAAGAAATTAATGGGACCTGGATTTTTGCCGTTTCAAATAATAAGGTTTGTATTAACAGGTTTTTGTGATAATTATAAAAAAATAAAAAAAAGTAAAAAGTTGACTTTGTAATGCAGCATATTGAAACATAAGACATTCTTATTTCCTGCAGGACTTCTTTTTATCAGTGGACTCAACAGTACATTGTAATAAAAATTAACAAATATTTTGCAAACAAATTATCATTCCAAGGAGAAAGAAAACCAACTTTGTAATAAGGGGTTCTTTTTATTAACAAGGTGATGGGTAATAATCTTGTTCCAGCACTCATGGATGTGAGTGATTGAGGACAGAGAGTCCTGTATATACTACGGTGGCCACTACTGACCAAGGCCAGCGCGCTGATTACCAACATCACATATCGCAAGATTCGGTTCATTGAGAAGCAATTTTGTCTGTGTGTAGTGCTCTCCGAAGCGAGTGAGTAAGAAAATCTTGTGTTTCGTTACTGTCCTGCAAATGTCTGAGTTTGATGACGNTAGTGCTCTCCGAAGCGAGTGAGTAAGAAAATCTTGTGTTTCGTTACTGTCCTGCAAATGTCTGAGTTTGATGACGCCATAGCGGTCATAATTGCAAGGTGCGAGTACAAACCTACGTTTTGTGCAGCCAACATCGCAACTGTCGTGCATCATTCACGAGTACAACTGTTCGCGGAGAGCTGAAAGTAAACACTTCTCATAATTAACTTGATGCTAATTGACAAAGAATTAAACGTGGTACTTTCTAATATTATGCAAAACACNAGTGCTCTCCGAAGCGAGTGAGTAAGAAAATCTTGTGTTTCGTTACTGTCCTGCAAATGTCTGAGTTTGATGACGTCATAGCGGTCGTAATTGCAAGGTGTGAGTACAAACCTACATTTTGTGCAGCCAACATCGCAACTGTCGTACATCATTCACGAGTACAACTGTTCGCGGAGAGCTGAAAGAAAACACTTCTCATAATTAACTTGATGCTAATTGACAAAGAATTAAACGTGGTACTTTCTAATATTATGCAAAACACTTTGAATTATTCACAATATATTTGTTACAACAGTCTTTGTAGGTTATGATGTCCATCATGTAAAATTAATAAACTGTAATGTGTAATTTTGTCTTTTGAAACCGCTACGATNTTTGTAGGTTATGATGTCCATCATGTAAAATTAATAAACTGTAATGTGTAATTTTGTCTTTTGAAACCGCTACGATGTTGGGAATTGTAATACACGGAGAGAATATTATTACGGTTTTGGTATCATAATTTAAAAAACACGATTACCGACATTCCTTATATTACAATTAACTATAGGCTGTTCACGGTAAAGTGAGCAATTTTGAGACGCTAGTTACTTTTTCCTTTCAGTCATTTTTTTATCCTATAACCACCTTTAGAAATAAATATCGCAGTGTAAGAAATAAACACAGAGTGTATATTGCATCGCACTGACAAGTCAACATCTAAGGATAAAATAAAATATATTTACTGACTTTTATTCCAAATGAGAGCTTTGAAAAGTGCTCACTGTACCGTGAATAGCCTTCAACGTACAAAAAAGTAGGCTAGTATTCATATAATGCATTATATTAAATACACTATATGCATCATACGGTAAGGCGTATTAAAAACATTGGACAGTCACGTCACTTATTATGTCAATAATTAAAGTGGAAAGTATATTCTGTTACCTACAAATTATATCCTAACCTTTCGTCTTCACATTGTTTGCCCAATGGGAGATATGTATTTGGGAAGATACATTTGTGCGAGTCGTAACTCTCAACACACAAAAATAGAATGTACATAAACTGCAGGTATCTTTGTTTGGCATAGATTCATAGACAAACAAAATTACACAGACGTATAAAGTGTTGCACGAATGTAATTTCACCATGAAAAAAAATGCAGTTGCAGTATTTGATGGCAACAATCACGTTTTGTCAGGGTCGCCACTACAAGACAACAAAATTGCTTCACATTTCACATATCTCGCACGATCAATATTCATACAAAGTAATAAACATACTAAAACAAACTATAAAGCGTGAATCCTTAAATATACAATATTAGTTACGAGAATTACAATATTTATCACTTTATATAAAATTCCAAAAACATTCTGGTTTTTTTATGCCAAGAGGCACCATTAGAAACTAGCAGATTTGGTTAATAAATTACTAAACATTCCAGCTTCATCTGTGCAATTGGAGAGAGTATTTCCAACTGGTCNCTAGCAGATTTGGTTAATAAATTACTAAACATTCCAGCTTCATCTGTGCAATTGGAGAGAGTATTTCCAACTGGTCTTTCGTCCATAATGCTGACAAGAAGTCATTCAATTGAAAAATAAAATTATTTAAAATCATGGAATGCTTGAGTTTCAACACATTGTTATTNCAATTGAAAAATAAAATTATTTAAAATCATGGAATGCTTGAGTTTCAACACATTGTTATTACCATAGAAGCTGTTTTGAAATCTAGAAACAATCATGTTCTTATGTAAGGTAAGTATTTGTCTTGTGTTATGTTTACAAAGTTATAATTTTTGGATAAACATTAGAAACTAATCAGAAAACCACTGTTATTTACTGCAGTGTGCGTGAAGTGATTACAGAAAATGTGTATTTTACAATATTTGCTATCGGGTAAGGGGTAACACCTATTTAACATTAACAGCTCAAGGTAAATAAACCCAATTTTTACATAATAATATCACATTAAGATTGACTAACAACATTTCAAATGTTATGTAGAATATTAATGATCAGTTATGTTTGAAGAGTTGTATGACTGAGTTTTGTATGACTGAATTCAATTTGCACTAAATGTACTGTCTTGTATGGAAAAACATTAATAGAACTTAAACTAATAAAGAAACTAGTGTTTATTTTGTCAAAATCAACTGAATTTATTACATCATGTATAAAACTGGTTTTCTATATNGTTATAATTTTTGGATAAACATTAGAAACTAATCAGAAAACCACTGTTATTTACTGCAGTGTGCGTGAAGTGATTTCAGAAAATGTGTATTTTACAATATTTGCTATCGGGTAAGGGGTAACACCTATTTAACATTAACAGCTCAAGGTAAATAAACCCAATTTTTACATAATAATATCACATTAAGATTGACTAACAACATTTCAAATGTTATGTAGAATATTAATGATCAGTTATGTTTGAAGAGTTGTATGACTGAGTTTTGTATGACTGAATTCAATTTGCACTAAATGTACTGTTTTGTATGGAAAAACATTAATAGAACTTAAACTAATAAAGAAACTAGTGTTTATTTTGTCAAAATCAACTGAATTTATTACATCATGTATAAAACTGGTTTTCTATATAACGTATTTTATATTTAAATTACTTGTAAAATACCAACAGGTAATTTACTCACCCAACTCTGGTTCAGGCGAATGATTGCGATAGTTTGTGTCAAATCAATCGCTAGTTGGAACGACATTCAATAGCATCAAATGAGATGTTAAAATATAAATGGTGTTTGTTTAGATTATTGGAAGATGTCCTGGTATAAACTTGATGTTAAGTTATGGATGTGGCGATATAAGTTACAAAAGGAGAATTTTACATTTTCATAATGTTAACGTTGCAATATGCACATATTAAAATACAAATGTAAATAGCATACGTGCGCCTTAAACTAAGTAAAACCCACAGCATGACACACAAACAAGAACAATTGGTTTGGCGCAACATTTTGCAACACTATGTAGCATCGGCGGATAAAAGAGATATTTATTAATTAATTATAATCCGTGGATCCCATGTGAGCCAGCATAATGATGGGTGAATAGGTTATTTCAACAAAACCAAGCTTTTATGGCTGAAAATGTCAATTAAAATAAGTTATTCAATGTATTTTTTTTTAACCTACAAATTATGTACATGAAGCGACATAAATACATTGAACTAGTTTTCATACGGTACAAAGTCTCTAAGTTTTTGCAGTCAAATTGTTGGACTGGTGCAAAATGTTGCACTCTCCAAAACATTTTCACTTCTATCATTTGCAGAACAGTTCTTTATATAGTTGCATTATTTAAAGTAGATTTATATTCTGTGTGGGAATCAAGCTGGTGATGTATGCCATTGCCTTTTCATATCCAAGCCTCAGCCGCTGGTGCTCCCTCTAGTAAACAGCAGCGCTGACCGCCGCCGCTCATTTTGCCTATGTACCGTTCCTATTTACAAGCGAGTGAACCCCTTGCTATAGTCGGTTCATGACTGGAAGAGACTTTATTGAAGCCCTGCTAAAGATCTACTTTCCAGCCCATTTTGTATCCTTCTGCCAAAGGGTAAACAAACATTGCCATGTGGCAGTCACATGGCAATGTTTACATTCCACTGTGTGTGTGTACATGTGTTCGTACATGCACGTAACCATCATAAAAGTAATGTATATATTATTAATGGATATTCCACAAGCGTAAAGTTTTTAATCTTGAGAATTTCACACAAAAGAATATGTGATGCAAGCGAAAAACATTTCATTATATAAACCCAAAATGTGAGGATTAAAAATTAGATGTTTCGTGTGCGTGCGTGCCTGTCTCTCTCTCTCTCTCTCTGTGTGTGTGTGTGTGTGTAGGTTTGATTTTGACTGGGGGATTGGGTGGGGGAGAAAAACTTTCACTTTGATTACATATTATAGACACAATACTTTGCAATGAAATGTGTCAACATTCAAGGAGTCCATCCAACAACATTAACATGGCAACGCCAATCTCTCATAAGCCCCCGGATGGCCGTGCTGTAGAGAATTTGTGCGATTCTTGTTTAACCTAATATTTCATTTATCGGTTTTTTTATACTAATATCAGCTCTTTATTATTTGATTTTTCATAACGTATGACTTTAATTTGTGCTAACCTTCTCGTACAGATTCCTTTTGCTTTTGAAATCTGTATAAGAGATTACTCATAGTGCGTTCTAACGTGTTTAATATTTTTCAAATTTATTTCAGGTTTGCTTAAAATTTTATTTACTGTATTTTACGTTGTATGTTGCGGTAGTTTTTGTGTGCAGTCATGAGTTCTAGCAAGGTGAATAAAAGAGAAGTCACCAACGCCAACAGGACATCATTAACCTCACCGAATCGTTGTATTCACTAATTAGCTGAGGGGAAATGAAACCCTGCAACGTCGCGGAAAGAGCGGCAGAAATGTTGAAACTCTCCAGATCTACAGTGCTAAGGTATGTTAAAATATCTGTAGTATTAACCATTGCGTTTGCAAGTTGTGTGTGTTAAGATCAATTACGTTGGCCCACGAAATGTGTTTACAAGAACATAAAGAAAATTTGTTAATAACTTGATAACGTCGTCGAACGTTGTCTACGTGTATTTTTAACGTTTTATTTTGGTAATTATTAAGTTTATAGGGTTTCCTGTAAAAATAAAAATAATTCATTGAAAATCTTATATTTCCACTCTGCTAATGATGCAGAACACGAATATACGAGGGGCATTAACGTCCGACTAATTTCGTAATATGTGCCCACCTAACCTAACAGAACCTAACCCCACGATGAGTGAATCACTATTTTACATTTTTTAACTAACCTAGGATTGTAGGGTTATATAGTAACCAATACCTGCCACCTATTAAACTAACCTAAACTAACACACGGCAGAGCATATCACATTGTCACACATCATTTGTAAACAAACCCTTGTATGTTTTTGGTATCAGTAACTGTAGTTGACCCAGTAACTGAATTATGGTCCTTTTTAAATTATGCAAATTAGGTTGGCTATGTAGCACTGAAAGTGAAAAATATGACACTGATAATTTACAATAACTAAAAGACAATGGCTGTAGAACAGTGGTGTTGGGGAAATGCATTAATACACAATTGTTTTCTTAAAAGATTATGACTGCGATTTCATCGATTACGATGTCCTCTCATGTTTAGTGAAGTGATACAGATATGTTTAATAGTAGGGGAAGTTCCAGTTATATCGACTGTAATCTATTTAGTGACGTATAACAATGGCAATTAATGCCGCAATGTAACTTATAAATACAAAACAAGCTCCTTCTTCAGAATCTTAAAATGCACCATCTCTCCATAACCTATATAAAATTAATTGACTATAACAAACTCACTATAGAGGCAATTTTCCTTACCATTGTCAGTTGTCTTTATAATAAATTTCCACTGTATATATTGGGTTGTTTATGAAGAATCCCTCGCAGGGGTACACAAATTCCAACACAAAGTAGTTTTTATTTTTAATTACACATTGTAATACCACCTTTTGGTTAGGTGATTCATACACTCACATTTGAGTCTATATAACCCTACAATCCTAGGTTAGTGTAAAACCCAACAATCCTAGGTTAGTTTAAAAATGTAAAATAGTGATTCACCCATCGTGGGGATAGGTTCTGTTAGGTTAGGTGGGCACATGTTACGAAATTAGTCGGACGTTAATGCCCGTCGTATATTCGTGTTCTGCATCATTAGTGGAGTGGAAATATACCATTTTCCGTGAAATTATTGTTATTTTTTTTACAGAAAAGCCCCCTAAACTTAATAATTACCCAAATAAAACGTTAAAAAGACACGTAGACAACGTTCGACGATGTTATCAAGTTATTAACAAATTTTCTTTATGTTCTTGTAAACACATTTCGTAGGCCAACATAATTGACCTTAGCACACACAACTTGCAAACGCAATGGTTAATACTACATATATTTTAACATACCTTAGAACTGTGGATCTGAAGCGTTTCAACATTTCTGCCGCTCTTTCCGCGACGTTGCAGGGTTTCATTTCCCCTCGCCTAATTAGGGAATACAACGATTCGGTGAGGTTAATGATGTCCTGTTGGCGTTGGTGACTTATCTTTTATTCACCTTGCTAGAACTCATGACTGCACACAAAAACTACCGCAACATATAACGTAAAATACAATAAATAAAATTTTAAGCAAACCTGAAATAAATTTAAAAAATATTAAACACGTGAGAACGCACTACGAGTAATCTCTTATACAGGTATCAGAAACGAAAGAAATCGGCACAACGAGAAATAATAAAGAGAGGATATTAGTAAAAAAAAAAATAAACCAGTAAATGAATTATTATTGGTTAAACAAGATAATCGCACCATTTCTCTGGCACGTGTGTCGACCACATCTCGCCAACAACACACGGAACGAAGGTTTGTAAACAAATGGCCGCTCTACTTTCACCTTGAGCGTGATCTTGTGAGTATGCAAGAAACATTGAAATCAAAGTACGTTAGCATCACGTCATTAATAATTGGCATAATAAGATACAAGTCTTTTCGAAACCCATTTGTAAGCGATAAATTAACAATTACGTTAAAACTTTAGAACTATTTCCTCTCTTTGTGCTGGCAACCTAACGGCATAACTGTATCCGCGCTCGCCGCTGTTTGTAATGTTATATGCATGTAGCTAACGGCTAGGGTGTTTTTTCAAAGGTTGATTTTCAAAAGTTTCTTCCAGTCGTGAACCGACTATACCTGAGAGGCCGGAAATCCGCACGACGCAGCGCTCCAGTCTGAGTGGGTGGACCCACACCCCTTGCTTACCTTGCTCTGNGAGAGGCCGGAAATCCGCACGACGCAGCGCTCCAGTCTGAGTGGGTGGACCCACACCCCTTGCTTACCTTGCTCTGGTTGGCAGGCATCGTACGCACATGCTCGCTGTGTATCAGGGGAGGATTCCCCCTCCATGCGGCCTGCTCCAGCCAGCTCTCGCTCGCCACTTCTCTCGAGGGTATTAATTCCTTTGCACACCCTCCAAATAGGACAGTTGGCATCAGCTCTATAGTTGCAACTCTAACTACCTAGCCACGCTTGCCGCACCACTTGCTTTCTACAGTATCAGTGAAACTTAGCAGTGTTATGTTACTATTCAGAATTTGTGTTTCTTACAACAGTAGACAGAAGCTCTTACCATGGAGCCTTCTTCCAGCCACAAGTGTTGGCCACATGCCTCGTCTGCGCCAAACATAGTTGTACTGAGGTCGCTCTCGCCCTGAACTTTGAGTCATATCTCGTTGCCGCCCTGCGATAGATAGCTTGGCAAACTTGATCCCTCGTCCATCTGACTTCAGTGGGCACAGGTCGGAGATATATGTCTTGTACACTCCTTCAGATGGAATAAAACATATATCTATCAGGTAACCGCTTTCTGGCCCGATCATACTCATTTGCTTTCACCTTCCTTACCGGCTTTGCCTTCTGTGTACGTATCCACTTTACTACTTCTCGGCGCACACACGAATGCAGTGATAGAGATTCGAANGACGCCACTTACTGAGACACATAGGGTCCTTGCATGGGAAACGCTGTGAACCCAGAGGAGCAGTTGAGGTCTGTAACTGGTCACGCTGCTCACTTAACTTCTCACCGAGGGAGATCAGGAGGCTCTCTCTCCAAGTCGCTATAGGCCAGAGCACCGTCCATCGTGAAGCACCATTTGCAGCGCCGATCGATTGATACGACTCCGGCAGGGGTTTACCCCAAGGTACCGGTCCCAGGAAGAGTATATTCCTTCCTAAATGTACCACGCCAGAACCTGTCCTCCTCCCACACTGCTACGTAATTTAAAACCATATCTATGGTCATGCCTGTGCCTTCAGGACATCCTCTAAATTGTAATTCTCTATTCTTCTTTTATTTTATTTCCAAAACTTAATATAACATCACCTACGGCGCATAGATGAATAATCGCAGCTATTCCTAAATGCCCAATCACTGGGCAGTCCATAAAACGGATAGCATAACCCTCAGTGCCCAACTACGCGCTCTGGTGAGACAGGGCCAGAGACCCCCAGGATTCAGACGCGTCTTCATAGTCGAGAAGAATGAACGCCACAACACTTAAACACAAAACACTTCGGACAGTGTTGAAAACTCAGTGGCGCCCAAAACCCAGAGCAATGCTTTTATTATGGCGACTGAGAAGAGCCGGAGTACCTTACAGAATGAGGAGAACCTCAACACCATACCATGTCCAATGCCTAGCTATACCACAGAGGGAAATTTGACCATCCAATGCGCACACTGAGGCGACAATTACCACGACCTTTGCTTAGGATGGGAGGAAAAGGAAAACGACACGGACGGAATAGATGTCAGAAACGACAAGCTCACTGCGACGCAGCCCACCATGTGCCCAGGAAAGCCTATGCAGTATCTTGTAATGACTGACCCCCCTTTATCATTTTAAATGCCTCTGTTGACCAGATCAAGCCCGCAACATGGAAGGGCTTACATATAATTGCACCATATAGAAACACACGAGTGTAACCCGCCTTGAGAAACTAGACCNCACACGAGTGTAACCCGCCTTGAGAAACTAGACCAACGAGAGAAGAGATATTAACGATCCCTGATTACTCTGGAAAACCGCAGGAAGACCTGCAACAATTCATAGAGGCATGCAAAGCTGAATTCACCCGCACCAAACTCCTGAATGCGTTATGTATAATAAAAGCCAAAGACAAGCTGGAGGGCACGGCTCGCCAATGGTGGAATCGCTACTGTGAATTTGTTACACACTGGGTTCAATTCACACACACACACACATATATACATACATATATATATATATATATGTGTGTGTGTATATATATACATATATATATTTATTTATTTATTTATTTATTGGAGAGACTAATCACCCATTTTGCAGGGAAATCAGTGCTGTCACAACTGACCGAGGAGCTGTACAGTCAATACCAAAAACTCAGGGAAGAAGCTGAAATTTTTATTTGGTGCAAGGTACTGCTACTTCAGCGCTTACAGTCAAGAGCCAATCCGAAGAAGCCAACGTAGAAATGATCACAATGCTGTTACTCCCCAAGATCAAACATTTTCTGCGCAACCCGCCCCCGCAAAGGATTGAAGAATTAGTTACGTATGCACATGTCCATTAACAGGACGTAGCCAAAGAGAAACAAGCCATTCGCCCTGTCCGGCCCACTCCAGATGAACCGTATCGTAGCAAAGAAACAAGAGGGAAAGTGCGAGAGGCTGTGCCCCCTCCTCTAACAGCCNACACTAGACACCGCGGCGAATGCAAATTTCATTCGCCAGCCAAGACACGGAACTCCAGGACACTACCACAGCCGTGAATATGGCCCAGGAGGGGTCGCATCTGTCAATCAAAGGTGCAATCACTCTACTGATCCAGGTGGGAGGAGGGATTATTCCGACAGAATTTTTCGTGGCCAGCGGGTTAAGAGAAACCTTAATTCTTGGGCAACCCTGGCTAGCCAAGTAACAGGCGATCATTGACTACCAGCAAGGCAAAGTGTATTTAGGAACTGAGAAGCGGAGGTCAATCACCTGGAAAGAGACAGAAACAAACAAAACACGACAGTGCATAACGGAAGAAGAAGTGAACTACCAATTAGACAGACCGGTAGTGACACAGTTGGTAGCTATTTTGAACACGCACTACAAGATGTTTGAGCACCAAGGAACCCTACGGCAAACCAGCAGCATCACGTATGATATTCACCTTCGTCGCCCTGACATAATACATAACAAGCCAGGCAACCCAATACCCTACTGGAGGCAGCTCATTGAGAAACAAAACGAGGAAATGAAGCAGCTAGAAATCATTGAACCCACGATTTCAGACTATAATGCTAGAGTGGTACTAGTGCCAAAAAAGGACGGAACACAGAGGTTCTGCGTGAACTACCACAACCTCAATCAAATCACGCAACCATAAGCTGCACTCCTTAACACTAAAGGCTCTGGGCGAAGTCAAAATTTTTAGTGTGCTTGATTTGCGCAGTGGGTATCAAGAAAGTACACAGCATTTGCATCCCCTGACGGGGAAGTGTACCAATTTAATGTAATGCCATTTGAGCTGAAAAACGCCCCTGCCACTTTCCAACGACTCATGTCGGCGGCCGTCCTGATGGGATATATAGGAAATTTCTGTCACACTTATCTGGACGGCGTGATAATTTTCTCAGATTCCTGGGAAAACCACATGAGACACCTGCAACTGATACTCGAGAGATTCCAGCTACATGGTCTAACATGCTGACTAGGCAAATGCCACTTTGGTGAAGGCGAGTTAGATTTCTTGACGCACCACGTTACGTCGGAGGGAAACTTTCCACAAACAGAAAAAATCTGAGCATTTAGCAAAACTAATGCCCCCGAAACCGAAGGCAGTTACACCAGTTTTTGAGCATATGCAACTGAGGGATTTCATCCCAAACACAGCAGACTTAATGGGACCCCTTAATGAACTGTTCCAAAAAGAACAGGTGTGGAAATGGACACCTAAACGTGACCAAGCAAGTCGGAGATATATGTCTTGTAAACTCCTTCAGATGGAATAAAACATATATACCAGTAAACCTCTTTTTGGTCCGATCATTCTCTTTTGCTTTCTCCTTCCTTAACACACGTTGCCTTCTGTGTGCATTTCCACTTAACTACTTCTCTGTGCACACACGAATGCAGTGATAGAGATTCGAACCAAGCCCCACCGAATAGCACTCCCACCTCTTGTCAATGTTTGGTGTCTAGTGCTGGCTGGTCACTCCACCCTCTGGCGCCACTGTGGCGAGGGGAGAGAGAACCTTTCTCTGAGGCTCCTCAGGCTTCAGGAGAACCAACACATTAAGACACTACGACTCTCAGGCTACGAGCTGGTGACGCCACTTACTGAGACACATAGGGTCCTTGCATGGGAAACGCTGTGAACCCAGAGGAGCAGTTGAGGTCTGTAACTGGTCACGCCGCTCACTTAACTTCTCACCGAGGGAGATCAGGAGGCTCTCTCTCCAAGTCGCTATAGGCCAGAGCACCGTCCATCGTGAAGCACCATTTGCAGCGCCGATCGATTGATACGACTCCGGCAGGGGTGTACCCCAAGGTACCAGCCACTAGAAGAGTAGATTTCTTCCTGGATGGACCACGCCAGAACCTGTCCTCCCTCCACACTGCTACGTAATTTAAAACCATATCTACGGTTGTGCCTGTGCTTTCAGGACACCCACTAAATCCTTTAAATCATAATTCTCTATTCTTTTATTTTATTTTATTCCATAACATCACTGACGGTGCATAGCTGTGTAATCGCAGATGTTCCTAAATGCTTAATCACCGGGACCTTCATTCCACGTAGGCATAACTGCCGTCAAAATAAAGCATTTCAATTTAATATTCTGTTGAACGAATGTTAATTGTGCATTTACTTCATCATTTGTAATATTGTATTAATTTAAAAATCACAAAAATTTTTGATAAAATTTTAGAAAAAGTAATTAAAAACATATCAAAATTACCTCATCTAAACTGAAGGAAGTATGGCAAAATTTTCACAGAAAATAGTTGTGTTAATCCATAAATGAAACCCTATTTAAAAAGGTAGTCGTGTTCTGTTAAAATTATTCCTTAGAATTGCAGATATAAACATAGCGTACCTCCGAAATGCTGATATCTTTATTGTAAAACTTATTTTCTGGATTCAATAAAAGAACTTGAGTTTGAGTTTGTGCTCAAGCCTGAAAGTTAGGAACATTTCAGTAGGCTCGCACGGCTCAGCTCAAAATAAAAATCTCAGGCTCGCAGACCTTTAGCTACAACGTGGGCTATTGCTAAGATGAAACCCCTGGGGTGGTGATATTACTGACTGTGGCATTGGGTGGCAATTTAGGGAGCATCAGATAGTTTTGAAGGTTAGGGAGTCACTTGTAGACCAATCCGGGTGGTTTGGAGAACAAGTTTTGAGTGAGTAGTGATAAGGCAAGAATTTCGTGTCCCCAGTTGAGAATAGTTGTGAGTTTATCCATGCCCTCATGATAAGGGACAAACCAGAGGAATATCCGAGTTGCTGATCTTTGTTTCAGGGTTTGTGAATGAAGTTGCATGCTGAATGGAGTAGCCTCTGTCAAGGAAGGTTTTGGCTGTTAGATCACACTGCTTATTGAAGTCAGTTTGAGTGGGCATGAATGTTTTGATGTTGCAAAATAAAGGCTGGAGAAATTGACTCAAAAGGTTTTTAATGTTAAAGACTGCTTGTTATGATACTTTATGCCAGAACACGCAAGAAATAACAGCAAAAATATAGTTATACAGAAAGGACAAAATATGGTGGGGAAAAACAACATGTATACAATAACATATGGCGGAAATAGGCAGCTAAGCTACGAACTACATTATAAAATGGAGACAGAAAACACAAGTGTTCACAGGGTGGTACTCACGGACGGACAGACGTACACTAATGGACTGGCAGGCGAGCGGGCGCGCACACATACACACACATGTCGGATGAACACATTTTCCACACGGATGCGCAGTCACAATGTTTTGTTGGCTTAACTAGCTTCTTCAGGTGGCGAGCAGTGGTACAATGCAGTCTTTTGAGCAGAGGTTGGCAAATGTCTTCCGAATAAAATTATACCACAGAAGAATATGTGTAACCTAATTTGTTGCCAACCAATNAGACGTACACTAATGGACTGGCAGGCGAGCGGGCGCGCACACATACACACACATGTCGGATGAACACATTTTCCAAACAGATGCGCAGTCACAATGTTTTGTTGGCTTAACCTGCTTCTTCAGGTGGCGAGCAGTGGTACAATGCAGTCTTTTGAACAGAGGTTGGCAAATGTCTTCCGAATAAAATTATACCACAGAAGAATATGTGTAACCTAATTTGTTGCCAACCAATTACAAAAACTGTAACATTGGACATGGCCTACATTTTCTGAACAGAAATGCAATGTTTGGTGGCCTCTTGCAGAAAAATCTAAGGATATTTCAACTAAATATTAATTTACACAAATTAACATCTTTCAATTACAAAAATTTATGCTTTTACGTGCCAAAATTTTATGAATTTTTACGCGTCAATGCGGGTGATGACAGGTCTGAAAAAACTAAGTGTAATAAATCAACAAACAGTAATCAAAATGCCACGAGAAATCCTTGGTTTCATATTCGAGAGTTGTATTTGTGAGTAAATTTGTAGTCTTCCATGTGGGTGATGGCAAGTCCAAAAAATCTAAGTGTAATGAGTCATCAACACAGAGTAATCAAAAGCCAAGAGAAATCCAAGTCAAAGTCGTAATAACACAGCAAGAGAGCAGAGCATAATCACAAAAGAAACACAGAGGGTAGTTGCATCGCGCATGGAAACATTCAGCCGCCTGAAGGATGGGGAGTATTCTNAATCACAAAAGAAACACAGAGGGTAGTTGCATCGCGCATGGAAACATTCAGCCGCCTGAAGGATGGGGAGTATTCTTAAGATGAGCTGGCCCAGCTCCTACAGTGCTCACCAAGAGAAGCGTACTGAGCATTGACAAAACAAAGTGCAACAAACTTAATTTAAGACTGATTTCTCTCAAATTTTCAACTTTTTTCATGGATCCTCAAAAAGAGTCATTACAGAAAGATGGTCACTTTAAATGTGGATNTCTCTCAAATTTTCAACTTTTTTCATGGATCCTCAAAAAGAGTCATTACAGAAAGATGGTCACTTTAAATGTGGATGATGTAGAGAGGTTCTACTCTACTTTCTTAGAACCACTATTCTACACAATGAGACAATTTGACATGTCACAAGCCTCTGATAAATGTAATTAACATTCCTCAAATACAATTTGACAAATATTGTACCACCACATCAAAAAAAGTTGAATAAATATGCAAGAGGTGAATATCTAAAGTTCAATTCTAATAGAAATGCAATACTCCTTGTTTAATGAGAGACTCACGCTCAGCGAGGAACTGGCAGGCCTGTGAAATCACGTTCGTCACTGCAGTGACCTGCTTGGCAGTTTCATCATTTCCTTTCCTGATCCTTCGCCTCAGGTAGTCGGCATACCCCACCCACAAAGAGCGGTAGTCTTCAGGCGTGCTGAAGGGTACAGCTACCCCTTTCTCCAAGCACTCTGCAAAACAACACAGTTTCCAAAAATGATAAACAGTGAACTACCACATTATTGAAGGCTCATTTACTGCTTTTTTTCTTCTTTCAATATTAGGTCATGCAGGGTAACATGAGTCATCAAAAAAATGCATTTTTTATAAAACAATCATTAATATTTACACTACATAATTAAAACTTCAGATTCACTTCAAGATATTTGTATAAATTAACACTGTGATTACTTTAAAATTTTTGCATAACATCAAAATTTTTATAGTATACTTCAATTTGTATAACATGAGTTGTCATTTGCCTAGGCCTGGAAACACATTTTGGATATCAGACTACATTTGTTGGCTATGGAGTTTCTTTTTAAAACTTAACAAGACCTGAAAAATCGTCAAAGCTAAGACGGGTGCTTTAAGCCTATTTAATTATGTTAATTTAATAAATTAGCCAACTTTAAGATGAGTACTCGCAGATATTACACCCACAAAAATTTACACGAAGGCACAGTGAAGTCGTACCTTGAATCTCATTCTGGGGATGCTGGTACTTCTCGAGCAGAAATATGTACTGCTGCCACAGGAAGGAAAACCACGAGCAATTACGAACAGATCTGGCACACACATCTAGGATCTCATCCCCTTCCAGCTTCCCATTGATGTAGTCGATGTACTCCGACCACAAGTACCCGTCCAATGCATTGTTTGCTAGAGCACGCTCGTACAAGGTCACAACATGCGACACTTCTACACCTTTTTTTAACTGATGGTCCAGGTAGGCTCGCAAGATCTGGGCCCTTGCTTCACTATTCTTACAAGCAACCTGAAAATAAAACCAACTACCATAAAACTGGAAAGTTTATATCTGGTGACTACACGCCCAATATTTGACAATCTCTCTCCTCCTTGCAGTAATAAACACAGACATCTGAAAACATTTATGCAAGCCATGCAACTATGCAGCTGAAACAGGACATACTTAGTGAGCGAGTGAAGAGACTAGGTTCAAGGGCACATGAGGTACTACACTATTGTGCAGAATGCACTACACTACTTTTCTTTTTGTATTGAATAACCATACCTCTGTTTAGAAATTGTAAGTACATTCATTTGTTTGTACTATTTCCAACTCCCGGCATTGCTGCACCTAACTTCAACGTCCCTTTATTAATACAAGATTGCTTTCCCAGACATTATGTTACTAGGGTTTTCCAGTTGTTTAGGACCACAGATGCTGTGGCTTCATTTCCTGTACGAAGTTCAGATACATCCTGTATATACAGTCTGCTATCTTTCTGGCTCCTACCTGCATATTAGATGTACTGTTGTCAAGCTGAATCATAGCAGTTGTTCTGGGGTGCAGTCACTGGAGGAGGAGGCTTTGCGGATTCAAGACCCTCCCACAAACCAGAAATAGTATCAAACTTGAAATTAAAATCAAGAGCATTCAGCTATGCAATATATTTGATCAATCCCATGTCAATATTCTTCAAAAGGCGATGGAAATTTTCAACTATGAGGGATGAGTGCTGTTAAAGTGAGACGTGACTAATGCTTCACACTATATTGTCCAACGCCTCGCTAGTCTGGACATTCGTCATTAAATTTATGTACATAGCAATTAGTTTACTTCAGTTTTCAAAAAAAGCCCAAGACGACTTGAATTTGTGCTATAAGGTGAACATNTGTACATAGCAATTAGTTTACTTCAGTTTTCAAAAAAAGCCCAAGACGACTTGAATTTGTGCTATAAGGTGAACATTAACTAAAAGTGTCATGCACAAACACTACACAAAAATGTAACGATTTTCTTGTAAATTAATAATTTATCTTTTTTTACTATATGTGCATGGCTGTTTCCAATAATGTTATTATTATCTCATAAATTTTACTGGATAATCCAGAAAATTGAATTTGAACTGAAATATATTTCAGTGATGTAAATTCTTAAAAGTAATCAAGTCCCTCCCAGCTTCAAATCCTGGGTGCGCCCCTGCATTTGTTTAAGATATCCTACACTAACATAAAACCCTCTTTGACAACATTTATTTATATTTGCCTAAATACATATTTGGACCCAGTACTTGGGGGAACTGTATCGCTAAACAGCTTACACATTCATTAACTTTTCAAAAATCATTAAAATTTATTAATTTTAATCAACTTTCAAAAATAGACAGTAGATATACTGATATGCTAACAAATAACAAAAAAAAAACACACACACACTTTTATCGATTTAAAAAACCATTACTTAAGAATAATTACCAGAGCATCCTCAAATGGCAAGATCTTTTCCAGCTGTGCAATGGATTCAGTGTACACAAACTCAATATTCTGTTGCAAAGTTGCTGCGACATACTCCTCATTACCACCACACCACTCCTTGTATGCATCGTATGCTTGCTCTGTGTCGACGAGAGGACAGGACAGCTGGCGGAAGAAGATGGTCATTACTACTTCTGCTTGCTTTGTACAACCATCTGGGTCAGCATTTTTCTTCGCCTGTTTCAAACACAAGTAGAGTACGCCCACCACACCAACTGCTACTGCAGTTACAAACACACTAGTTACTGATATAATTAATGAGCCTACTTTCCTTTGCATGGGTGCATATCATTTTTAATGAAGTTATTAACAGCTCAGATCGTAGCTAGGCCTTAACAACTATTTGACAGCAATATCATTAGAGTTGAAACCAGAAACATGTGCAACAGTAGTGAGAAATCACAAATACACATGTATCTTACCCAGGACTCAAACTCAGGAAACCTCACGTTATAAACTAGCGTGCAATCAACTGCATTACGGGGGTCAGGTTTGGAGCANAGGACTCAAACTCAGGAAACCTCACGTTATAAACTAGCGTGCAATCAACTGCATTACGGGGGTCAGGTTTGGAGCGTCAACTTTGGATGTAATCAGTCTTAATATTTTGAATGATAGGGTTTACAAGGCCAGTTTGAGCCACTTAAAACACATAAATTTTTATGGTCCACCATAGTGCTACTTGTGTGAAGAATTTGGTGGAAATCAGTTGATTGGTCACTGAGATATGGCATAAAACTATACTATCTTATTTGGTGCTATCTTACCAAATTACCTAAATTTTTTTTGTATATGATACTTTTAATACTGTCAGCAAAACAAATTGGTTGGTAATAGTTATGATAAACCAATGTAAATATGAATATGGCCACCATTTTGTAATCAATGTCCGACCCCATTTAAAACATGTAAGTTTACATGGCCTTCATTAATAGAGTGCACAATTTAGAGGTAATTATTTTTATTGTTATGGAAATATGGAAAAATGTTTAATTTTCTCACCTGGTACTATTTTGCAAAAGGGCTAGCAAAAGAGGATCTCAGTATGCATAATGATGTTTTGTAATAAATATTGTTAATGTACAAAATTTAATAGATATAACAAATTAACCTAAAATATTTGTATTAATGCAATTAAAAAAAGATTTACGCACCTACAACTTTAGTTAACATACCCTACTGTAGCACTACTTGAATGAAAAATTTGGTGGGAATCAGTTGATTGGTACTTTAGATAAGTCATAAACCTACATTTTTTTCATGTGGTGATGATCATAAATTGAGAACAAAAGGTAATGTATTAGCACATTTGATGATTGTCATACATACTGCCAGTATACAAGGTTAAGCTAAAATCAGTTGCACCGTTACATAGATCAGCACACTGTTGTTAAGTGATGTTATAGCCGCCATTATGAATATAAGTGACACACTCAAACATATAAATTAATATGGCCTACACAGTACAACTTCATCGCCAAATTTGGTGGGAATCGGTTGGTTGTTTCCCAAAGATAGGACATGAAAACTTTTATTTTTTAATGTGCAGCTATCTTACAAAATTGCAGAAAAATGAGGCACTGCATAAACAAATCTGATTATTATAATAGATACCGCCAGCATACAAAGTTAATTTGAAATTTGTTTCATAGTTTCAACGATATAACATACAAAGGTAAGATGTTTATGTTGTCGCCATTTTGAAAAAAAGTGCATGACCCACTCAAAACGTAGAAATTTACATGACCTGTCGTAGTACCACTTGTTTGCCAAATTTGGTGGGAATCTGTTGGTTTTCTTCAGAAATTTACGTAAAAATTTTAATTTGTCATGTGATGCTATCCTACAAAATGGTGGACACAAGAAGCTCCATGTAGAAACATTTCATCATACTTGTAATATATACAGCTAGCATTCAAAGTTAAGTTGGAATTGGTTACAAGGTTTCAATGATATAGCATACCAAGCTAAAATAGTGATATGGCCACCATTTTGAAAATAAGTATCTGACAGACTTAAAACACAACAGTTTACATCACCTGCTGCATTACTACTTGTTTGCCAAATTTTATAGGAATTTGTCAATTTTTCCAGAGATATTAGATAAACACTTTATAGTATATTTGCGCCGCGCTATCTTCACACTTTTAAAATCAAACCTTTGAAAAATCCCCTTATGTACCGTATGACAGGCTTGGTTCTTTCCTGAATATGTCGTGTATCACATGTGTTTTATATTCGTGTTGTCATAAAAATATTTGTTCAAATTGAACTGTTACTAATATTTTAATTAATATGAATAAAAACAGGGAGAAAATGTGTGTGTTGGTAATGCCTTGTAACAAATAGTTCTTGCGCAAAATATTATTAAACCGAGTGTGCACAAATGTGGAATGTTGTCCCTTAGGTGTAATTTTCCAGACTCGGTTAAGCTTTGTTTGAATGGGACGGCGAAGTATCCTGCAGGTAGAACTTCAGCAGGGCTTCAGAAAAGTTGGAAGTAAACATGAATGGACTAAATTAATTAATGTGGAGCTTTCTTACAAAANTGAATGGACTAAATTAATTAATGTGGAGCTTTCTTACAAAACGACTTACATAAGAGGCTCCAATTACACACATTAGATAGTTATAATAGATACAGCCAGCAAACAAAGTTAAGTTGGAACTGAGTACATGGTTTCTACGATATAGCAAACTAAGCTAAAATAACTATATGGTTGCCATTTTAAAAATATGTGTTTAACCTACTTAAAACATACCNGATATAGCAAACTAAGCTAAAATAACTATATGGTTGCCATTTTAAAAATATGTGTTTAACCTACTTAAAACATACCAGTTTACATTACCAGCTGCAGTTCTACTTGTAAGCCTAATTTGGTAGGAATCTGTTAATTGTTTCCCAAGATGACATAAAACCTTTATTTATTTGTGTGGTGCTATCATACAAAATAGAAGACAAAAGTGACTATGTGTTTGAATTTATGATACTTCTAATAGATACTTTCAGCATACAAAATTTGGCTGAAATTGGTCAAACGATATGGTAAATNTTGAATTTATGATACTTCTAATAGATACTTTCAGCATACAAAATTTGGCTGAAATTGGTCAAACGATATGGTAAATATACCAAATAAACCTAAAATATTTGTGGCAGCCACTTTGAAAATAAGTGCATAATCAATATAAATTGTATAGTATTACTTAGTTGCCAAATTTGACTGGAATTGGTTGAGAAGTTTTCAAGATATCACGTAAAAGGTTTATTTCATGTGATGCTATCTTACAAAATGGTGGACCAATATTTACATTTAAATACAATACTTACAAGATGCACTGTCTGCATACAAAATTTGGTTTAAATCAGTTAAATGGTTCCACCATTTTGAAAGTAAGCAACTAGTATGGTTGAAAACTATAACAGTCAGATGCCCTTACTAAGTACTATATGTATACTGAGTTTGGTGAAATTTGGTTAACACGTTTCTAAGTTTTAGGAGGAGGGGAGGCACAAAGAAGAACACAGAGGAAAGTGATCTCGNTGAAATTTGGTTAACACGTTTCTAAGTTTTAGGAGGAGGGGAGGCACAAAGAAGAACACAGAGGAAAGTGATCTCGTATATGACTTTAGGACCCGCTCGTAACACCTGCATTGATTTTAAAACTGCTGAATGAATAAATCAAGACTTAACAAAGCAGCAAATAAAATAATAATCACCTTCACACTCATTCCCAATAGTTAATGATAATAATATANTGAAATTTGGTTAACACGTTTCTAAGTTTTAGGAGGAGGGGAGGCACAAAGAAGAACACAGAGGAAAGTGATCTCATATATGACTTTAGGACCCGCTCGTAACACCTGCATTGATTTTAAAACTGCTGAATGAATAATTCAAGACTTAACAAAGCAGCAAATAAAATAATAATCACCTTCACACTCATTCCCAATAGTTAATGATAATAATATANTCAAGACTTAACAAAGCAGCAAATAAAATAATAATCACCTTCACACTCATTCCCAATAGTTAATGATAATAATATAAGACTTCAACAACAACATGAATATCATTAAACATACTTGTACTTGCCAACTTGAGCATGGCTTTGGCTATTGACTAAATCAGTCAGTAGCTTGCAAACTCTTTCATACTAACTATGCAATACAGAGTACAAACAATTTNTTGGCTATTGACTAAATCAGTCAGTAGCTTGCAAACTCTTTCATACTAACTATGCAATACAGAGTACAAACAATTTTGTTTGTACTGTTCTCGTCCAACATAAAGAAGAAGTAAACTATAAATGTGAGTATCAAACTGAAATATTTCTAACATCTGAAGCCTTTCCCTCCTAAAGCAAGGATTACACAAGTAATTTACGTGAGGTTGAAATAAAACAAAATTGCACTGAAAACATTCTTCCATAATTCAAAATCTTATGTATAGCAATAACTATTTTCTTAAAAATATTAATGTATAATTTTAACTATCAGAAAAATAAATTTACCACCACAGAGGTTTCAATGACTTTCATGACACTATAAAGTGGTGTTTGTTCCTTCAAAATTAAAAACTCAAAACTCACGACTTCTCATTAATGATGAAAAAATAATAAAAAATAAATTTCATTTATATGTGATATACTGTCATCAATTATATAAAACACTTAGAACGGTTGCAACCGTAGACGCTGAGTAAAAAAGGAGGCGGCAGGGGGTTGGTCACCCTTCCACTTTTCAACCAGTGAGGATGTCACCCCCCTTGTTTGACAAGACAGTCTTCAGTCACTACTTCAGTTTGTAACTTAAATATTTCTATAAAAATTATTTTATTTAACTATTTAAAACATTGGCCAACATGAAATAAGCGTTATATGCATAATAGCATGTATAAACAGAGCATAGTATGAAAAAGAGGGAGACAGGGGGACAGAACTAAGTTTTAAATGAACGCAGGACTGTCGCAGAAAGTCGGAGACTTGCCCTTCTAGAAACAAGAAGTCTGCATCTATGGTTGCTATGCAAATCTGATTGGTGCCTGAGCATGAATTCACCACTGAAAATTGTTACACATTTTTGACAAACAATACATTTTATTTTAGGTAAACCCTTAGAGGGTTGTTATTTCCAAGCATGTTTCACAAATAAAGGTTTTATAGTGGAAATATTCTGAGGATTATACTAAAAAAATATTTTTTCATTCAACATAATTAAATGTGTAACGACACTAATTTTTCTCAGGTTAAAAAATAGGGATGGAGGCAGGTTTACCAGTGTTTTGGGTTTGAAAATCTCAAGCTGAGTTCAGGAAATTTCTCATTTAGTTCTGAAATACCCCACAGTTTATAAAACAGTGAACTTTTGATATCTCAGATGAAATAGGGGAAGAGGCGGTCCAAGTTACTGTTTGTCTACGATACCTAGGGGTGATAGGAGCAGAGACGGCAATTAGCCATCTGTCATAACCGATGCCTACTGTTTGTACAGACGTGGCAATGCAGCAAACAAGCTAAATGTGGTTTAACAATGTCACGGTCGGCAATAGTATTAGTATTGTTGCAGCTGGTCAAGTTGGAGACGTACCAGCACACAGCTGTTATACAGAATTACACAAAGTTAAAGTATTTAGAAGCTGCTGCACAAAAATTACGTTAACACATTTGTATAACAGACACTAGGATTCATTTTTGTTTAGCCACTATTATAAACGGATGTTTATAACAGACAATGCAGACATTCCTTTCGCAAGTACGGCACTGAAATTCTTCTCTTCGTAGCACGTGCAGTGCTGAACTAGCTGGGATAAGGGGAGGCAAAGAGTGCAGGCAGACAGCGTGCTACATAACAACATTTCCACTCGCACTCCCCCCCTCCCACATAAAATGGCACACAGCATGCGAGATACTTTACAGCCAGGTTATTAAAGGCTAGCACACGTCAAGTAATAGCAACAAATAATGCAACAGTTATTTTATAACTTAGTATGTACACTCAAATAAGGTAGGCAATTTTCTTAAGCTCTGTAGGCAAAATTCTGTGTGGGTCACTCGCAATAAATAAAAAGTAGTAATTTTTATACCAAATTTTGTCCAATTTATTTGAAGTCTGGTAATCGAAATCTGAGATATTAAGAGTTCGCTATATTATATTCTCTCTGACCTTGGTGGTGTTCGTGTTCCTCAAAGCTCACGATACTGTTGGTGTGACATCACTTCAACCTGGTTATTACAGCGATTATGTATGTACATCACACATTTGTATCTTGGATACAATGTTTTAAAGAAACCACAAGTTGACAGCTGCAGAACTGAACCTCTGAAAAAAATTACTTGAATGGTACTGGTTACTCCACTTTCAAAAAGACTTCAAAGGAAAATATGAGATTACAGCAATGTGTGCAACAGAACAAGAATTAAACAATTGACTTCCTGATAGCAATCACAGGAAACAAACTAGTTCCAAAATCCCCTTGTCGTGATTTAGTTTTTAAAGTAATGTACTCGCATGTTTGAAGATTCATCCACCTCAAATCTACAGAGCAATGTCCAGTATACAAGGCTACCGTCATAAACTACTGGACATCTTAAAAAAAAAAAATCTTGAGTTAAGCTGATGAACCATTTATGCATAAAAGAGATGCACCAAGAAATGAAAATGAACTTCAAACACTGGCCCTTCACTTCCAATAACACGTGGTTGTAAAAAACTGTATTCCAGTGGTGACGCACTTGTGAGGCCTTCAAGGTAGGAGAGTGGATTCTCTAGTAGACTATACAACATGCAGAATTCTTTATAACTTAACAAACACACTCTACTAAAATTGTCAGGCAAGGATGATTTACGTTCCCTATAAACAAAGAACGCATATTTTTTGTAACACTAAAAACTTTTTATTAAAATTTATTTAAATGCTTAGAAAAATTAATTATATAAAATTTTTTTAGCATATCTCCATTTAGAAAGCAAATTTTGCAAAAATAATCAAGCAAGACCACTATAATAATTACTCTGGTTGAATGCAATAAAAATTAGTAACAATGGTAGTAAAAAATTTTTAATAATAGATTTAATGCACACTTATTTTTGTAGGTCTTGACATCTCGTTGACAGCAATATCATTAAAGATAGAACCAGAAACATATGCAACAATAGTGAAACAATTCCAAATTCCAAATCCAGAACACCTCATACTGTGAGATGGCATGCACCCAACTGCATTACGAATGTAGAATTCGGAGCATCAACTTTGGTTGTAATCAGTCTTAAGTTTTGGTGGACTGGATTTACTGGCGTCAAATATTTACAGGATCAAATTGAAAACATGTGCGAGAGTCACTCAAATCATGTGAGTTTGACCCACCGTGGCACTAATTGTGCACAGAATTTGGTGTAAATAAATTTACTGATTCCTGGGATATGGTATAAAATTGTTATTTTCACTTCTGGCGCTATTGTACAAAAATGCCTAAAACCAGGCTGTGCATAGGCATACCTGATGCTTCCAATAGATTCTCTCAACACAGGAGTTTTTGTCAAATTATTTAATAGATATGACAAACTCATCTATACAATTAATATTGCCGCCATTTTGACAATCAATGCCTGACTGATTTAAATTATGTAAGGTTACATGGTGTACTGTAGTACTACTTATGTGAAGTGAAAAATTTGGTGGGAATTAGTTTGTTGGTTCCCTAGATATGGCATAAATATTACATTTTATCACCAGGCACTATCTTTTAAAAAGGCGGCTAAAATAGGTTGTCTATAAGAAATGTGATACTTCTAATGGGTATTCTCAGCATACAAAGTTTCATNTGTGTAGACACACAAGATTGTTGTAAAAGGTACTGCCAGCATACAAAGTTAAGTTGAAATTTTGAAAATAAGAGTCGATCCCACTTAAAAACAGTCAAGTTTACATAGCCTACTGTAGAACTACTTGTTTGCCACATTTAATAGCAATTGGTTGATTGTTCTCTGAAATATGGCAAAACATGATTTATTTGAGTGCCACTATCTTTCAAAATGGTGGACAAAATAGACTCAGGATACATGCATTTGATGGTTGTAATAAATGCTGCTAGAATACAAAGTAGAAATTTATTACATGGTTTCAAAGATACAGAATCCTAATCTAAAATGTTTAATATATGGCTGCCATTTTGAAAATAAGTATCTGACCCATTAAAACATATTACTTTACATGACCTACTGTAGTATTTATTACTTGATGGCCAAATTAAGTAAGAATCTGTGGATTTCTCCTGGCATATGACACAGCTTTATTATTCATGTGGCGCTATCTTACAAAATGGCAGCCAAAGAGGCTATGCACTGACACATTTGATACTCGTAATAAATACTTTCAGCGTACCAAGTTTGGTTGAAATTGGTCAAATAGTATAGTAAATAAAGGGTCATCCCACGTGAACTCATCAAGGGGCTGAAACTACAACATTTTTGATTTTGATAAAAATTTCTTCCTATGCTACCCTATCCTCCAGGTGAAAGAAAAACTCTCATTTAGATTGTTATCTACAAGTGAATGATGGCAGCCATTTTTCATACACACTCCAAGCAAATTTCACAGATTTCAGAGGTTTACGCAACTAGCCATAACTTTTTTAATAAGTCACCTATTGTGGAGATTTTGGTGTCATTTAAAAGCTTGCATAAAATACTATCACACTGTATATTTATATAATAATATAAATTGTGTATTTTCAAAATGGCAGCTATCTGCTTTAAGCAATCAGACGACTGTTTTACCCCAATTTATACCCCACCATGCACTTGTGTGCTTAGTGTCTAGATGTAGAACAGTGTGCAGCATATAAGTTATTTGAGTTGAAGACTTCCTTCCTATAAAGAAAGTTATGTGAGGGATGAAATAAAAAATGTGAGTTCTTTATGAGAGATAGTCTTGATGAATAGCTATAGGGCACAAGTTGTCCCATTCTGTTATTTTCACCCCTGTTGAGTACACGGACCTTTGAAAAAACTAAAAGTAGTAGTCATTACATTTAATCTGTTGTGAATTATAATCCCATTTTCATTCTGAATGCCATTAATATTAGGGTGACAAAGGTACTAAGTGTTCTAACACTGTTTGGGCAGTAGAATGTAAAAAAACTGAAAAATTCACTATTTTTCAAATGCATACATAAATAAGTGTTTACCTACTGTACTGTAATCTGAAAACTATTGACAGTTTAACTTAAGACAAGTGGCAAAATTCACGAGATGTTTTAAGTAATGTTATTACATGTAATGGTAACCACTCTGTAATGTCCGAAAGTCAGATGATGCAACTGTTTCACGAGATTGCATCATGCAGAGAAGCACATGATTAGATGCATCCTGCCTGGAGCTTCAATCTTTCATTACCTGTCCTGGTGGCATGTTTTGTATTCATATTCAAGTGACACTGGAGTGTTCTGTTGGCTGTTTTGTTAAGGATGAGTGTCATAAAGCTGTTTACTATAGATCAGTAGTTAATAATTGAGAGTGACATAAGTGATGAAATGAAAACATTAATTAGACTTAGAACAGGTTTGGATGAAGTTGTAAATATCTGTACATACCATTACAAGAAAAATGTTGAAAAGCTCTTTCACTTGTATGGTTGTCCAATAATGTCACTAGTGTTTAAGTTTTCACTTTAGGTTTGCTTTTGCACAGGTCACCAGGGGCCACTCCAGAAGCCCTCAAGGAACAGCAGCTCCTGCGGGGGGTGTTTTCTAACCCCCCTTCCACCGGTGGTCCAGCGGTGGGACGCTGGAGCATCAGAAGTCTTCAACAGGCAGGTGGAGGGGGGGGGCCCATTTTTCAGCCCGTTGTGACCCATTTTTCATACGCAAGAAACCTATTTTGAAGTCCTTAAGGCAAATCACTACGCAGCTGTCTGCTAAACACGACCATTTAATTGACTAGTACCACAGCTATAATGAATTAACTTGTGCAGTGATTAGGTACTTGTTATGCGTAAAGCTGTTTTTGATGTTTTCAGGTCACTTGCCAGCACTAAGAAAACTTATATTGGAACAAAAGTCAACTAAAGCAAAGGTTATTCACATTTGCATTCCTCTGACACACTTTAATTAACCACATTCAGAATAAAATGGGATTATATAATGCACAATAGATTAAATTGAAAAATTCTTTTTTTTTTTTTGTTTTTTCAAGGGTCCATGTACTCAACAGGGGTGAAAATAACAGAATGGGACAACTTGTGCCCTATAGCTATTCATCAAGACTATCTCTCATAAAGAACTCAAATTTTTATTTTGTCCCCCAAATAACTTCTTTCAGCTTCGAAAACAGTGAATTTTAATTTTTCTCCAAGTTAGACATTATTTTTTCTAGGAAGGAAGTCTTCAAACCAGATAACTTTGATGTGGCACACTGATATACACGTATACACAAAGCACAAAAAGATCAGGTCTCTTGGAATGTGTATGGAAAAAGGCTGCCATCATTCACTTGTTGTAGGTAAAAATCTAAATCAATGTTTCTCTTTCACCTTGGGAATAGGGTAACATAGGAACAAATTCTTGTTAAAAATAAAAATGGTGCAGCTTCAATTTTTTCTAAATTTTATGATTTTATTTGGAATGACTTTATAGCAAATAAACCCTAAAATATCACATGGTCGCCATTTTGAAAACAAGTGCATTAACTAATTGCAAATTTTAACATGATCTACATTAGCATTACTTTTATGCCAAATTTGGTAGGAATCGATTGAGTAGTTCCCAAGATGCAATATAAAAGCTTAATTTTTCATTTTTCACTAACTTCCAAAATGGCTGACCAATAACATTATTACTTTCCAAATTTAATGCATACACTGTGCACTATAAAAATACAAAATTTGGTTTCAATCAGTTAGATGGTTCCCAAGATATAACATAGTGCCCAAAATGTTTAATTGCCGCCATTTTGATAATAAGTACCCAGCATGATTACACTATAAAAGTTCGATATACTTGCTAAATACAATATGTGGAGAGAGTTAGGTGAAATTCGGTTAACAGGTTTAATAGTTATTAGAGGGTACTTACATTCCAGACAGACATTCAGGTGAGTGCATAAGCCTATCTTTCCTTCGGAAAGTAGACTAAAAAAAATATAAATTTCAATGATTTAAGGCTTATCTATACAGCAATTTCAAAGCATTCTAATTCTGCACTGAGGACGTTGATGAATTCTGCATCTAGAATAACTCTTCCCAATCAAAATGAGTGTAGTTTAAAAGATGTGTTCAGTTGCCCCAATGTCATATAAAGTAAGTGGTCTTTGCAAAATTTGATAAATATACATTTTACGAGTTTTTTAACTTTAAAGTTTTAATAAGTCAAGTTTGTTTGAACTGGTTTCAAATAAAGGAACCGCACTCCAATTTTAGAATACAGAGTAGAAAAAAGCAAAAAATTGTTTCTGACTTGTGGCTGCACAAGTTATAAATTTAATACGACTAAGCACTCTAGCCACTTACAAAATTAAGTGATATAGTAACAAAAAAAATGGTTTTAAAACAAGCGTTTCTTTCTTGAGGATGATTTGCAAGGATTTATTTCAAGAAATTTGGTTGTGCTTTCTGAAGGAATGACGCTTGCTTTCTTCAAGTTTAGATTTATCTAAATAATGTTGTACTGCAAGTACTTCAGTTTCCAAATCTGCAGTCAATGAGACCAGAAACACTTTCACACATCTTTAAGTCAAAAGCATAGAGAAATGGAGAGTAATGATTTAAAACTTGTTTTATATCATTTATGAAAATAATGAATATATAGGTCTTGCCATATACGTGACACCCAAAGGTGGCTTAAATTTCCCGGATTTAATCCTGTCATACTGACAGTGTTACAAATGACTTTGAAACTATTTTACGTACTGCAACATAATTCCGTCCATACATAGTTACAGCCTGTCTCCGAGCACCACTCTCTTAGTATCCTGGTCAGGTGGAGAAGGGGTGGGACCTGGTCCCCCAACCTACTGTAGTCAGGAAGCAGTTGGCTTGCGAAAGCCGGAGAGGACAAATGTGTCGCAACATACGAGCAGTCAGCATACCTCTTAAGATTTGTGATTAATGAAGTTTCATCTGAGCGTCACCTTTTCTTCATCACTTGTATGGCAGGTGTTCAACGTCTCCGTGGCTGTGAAAATAAAGTTCCATATGTCACCCGTGTAAGTCTCGTGCATGTTTAGGCAAACTCCAAGTTCTCCAACAGACCTCAACAGGCACACTTTACAATCCGAGCCAATTGTGGCCTGACTGAGTAGACCCCACACTCACCAGTAACAAGTAGCGCCCTTCTCTTGAGGCAAAAGTATACAGTCACAGTCCCTTCCTATGCAGTGCGAGAGAATTTGGTGTCCTGTCGAGATGAGGACAAGAACAATTTTTCTTCACGCAAAAGAACACTGCTTTGGTTCTTTAGGGTTGCTTTTGCTGATGGTGAAGCACTGTTGAAAGCAGAACTTTTTAAATGCACATTTCCATCCAGTTTGTGCTTTTAACAGCATGCGAGTTACTGGAACTTGCTTCGTATACTGCATACAGTTTCAGAGACTGTCCACTATCCAACTTCAATTATCCACTTTTAGCAGAATCACAAGGAGTTCCAGCCTTCTTCGCAACATTTTGTGTTGACGTGGATGTACTCGGTACAGAATCACAGTTCGGAATTTTGTATGTCGTCAGGAATGACTGCTTCTTCCGTACGATAACCTCATCATTAAAAAAACTCAAAAGTGGCTCCCATGCTTTAGTAAGCGACATAAGCTTTTACCATTTGATAACCAGATTATACTTCCGTAATTTTTCTTTTCTTTTGACACCCTTCTCCAGACAATAATACATCAATCTTCAATTTTACAAGGAAGGCTATCTGCTGCTTTCTCGGCTGTCAAATTTATTAGGTGGCAAGGACAACCTAATACAAGAGCTGCCTGCTTCTCTTTTAAAGCAGCCGCCACACCATTTCTGTCCCCCACCATTGTAGGAGCATTATCAGCTGAAAATGCAATTACATTTTTTCATAGGAATGTACAAGCTCTGCGATTCTGAATTAACCAAACTCCAATGTTTCTTCCTGTGGCAACTCCTTGCAGTACTGGCAAAGCAATCTTGATACTATAATTCTTTTTTGTTTTCATTGTAAAATGTTACCACTAGTGGATACAGTTTGGCTTCAGTCATTACTGCCACATCAGTCGCGATCAAAAATCCTGCGGTTCGTAAATTACAAAAAATATCCTCTGTTGCATCTGCAGCCATTTCTTGCATGATCGCTGTCATTTTCGTTCTGTCGCAACCAAATTTCTTGGCCACTTCAGACTTTGGGAACATCTGTTTATAAATAGTGGGCCGGGATGATCAGACACACTAAGAGGAATATTAAGTTGAACTAAAAAACCAGTGAACAAGAATTCTGCACGTATTACATCACTCACTGTACTGTCATTTTTAACAAAATAATCACTCAACTTGACTTGATTGTACACAGAAAATCCTGCGTGTACACTTTGCGAAATGCTTGAAAATACTTTTTTCATGTTTTAGAGGTTTTTACTAATTCACTTCATTACAAACATACTGCGCAAATAAAAAAGGAAATTTAACCCAAACAAATAACTATTTTACTGTTCCAGAACAGTAAATAAATGAACACGTCTCAACTGTACATAAATTTCTAATAAAATACATTAACACCAAGGTTGCAATACTGCACACAAGCTACAGAAAAAGTGAAATGCCATCTTAGAAAACAGAAGTATTCATTAAAACCATTTCAAGATTGGCCATCAGCGAATTACTGAACCTAAGACAGCCAGTAAGGAAAGAAATACAAAAAAATTAATAAATAAATAAATAAAATTATGTAGTTGGCTGGCTATCATCCTATTGAATAATTTTGGTAACGATTGGCACATTTTCTGTAGATACTTATAGAACTGGTTGCAAACATTTGTAACAAAAGTTTGCATTCACAAGCACCTAATAAGAGGATATGACAACTTCCTGTAAATGAAACATAACCTACTATCTCGTGACTCAGGTAGCAAAATCTGCAACCGCCTGAAAACTGTTTGCAGTGCATTTGCAAACACTGCTGCGATAGCCAAACCACCACGTTTGCAGAATGTGCTACCAATTCAACCACGGAAATACACCTCATAACAACGATTAAATATCAACACTAAATTTTTTTCCATTATTGGAATTCGGAAAAAATTTGAGGCGTTTTCGTAAAATAGTAAAAAGGTATGATTTCCACACATTTAATGGAAAAATCGTAAAACTTGGCAAGTCTGCACGAGCATTAACACCTGCACAAGACACATACACTCAACTCTTGATTCTACGACCCTTCACGGTTCCTGGGAAAAGGGTCGTTAAGGGAAAATTGTTTTATGGTTCCCCAAAAACTGGTTGTTATTTAGAGAGGGTAGTTATTCCAGGGGTCTTAGAATCAAGATTTGACTGTGTGTACATATGGGAACATATGAAAAGAGGATGGCCTATGCCCTGGACCACCCACAACCAGAACCTCAACCCTGAATCCATCCTACTCAACAAACTCAAGCATAATGTCCTGGAGCAGTACCATGAAGCCAACTCTGAACACTCACAGTACTTAATAAGGAAATCCTGCCCTTAAAGTTTTCAACCACATCATGTGTCATATCTCGGGATCAACAGATTCTCACTAAATATGGCAAAGAAGTATTACGACTGTAGTCCATGCAAACACATAAGTTTTAAGTGTGTCGACACTTATTTTCAAAATGACAGAAATATAAATACTTTATTTTCACACACATGTTCCTTTTATCTAGTCTCAGAGTAAGGTCCATTACATCAAATTTACTTGCACACATACATATATAGAAGAACGTAGGCTCATTAGATTTATTGTAATTTATAGCTATTTAAAATCAAGATAACAATAGTTGCTAAAATAATGCCCAATTAATTTTTACTCTGTAAAAAATTAGGATTGTTATTTTTGAGCTCTGTATTTAAGGTCATCTTATTTTTGAGTATTAAGTTTATGGTAGTCTTATTTTTGAGTGCTGTATTCACAGCTGTTTTACTTTTAAGTACATAGTCCTAATTTTTTGTGGTCATCCAAAATTTCAATAAAATAGCAATGTTATATAAACAGTCACTGAAATAATTCAGTTAGTGAACAAAAATCATAAAAAACTGTATCTACTAATACTTGCAAATTTATTTTTAGTATCCACATACAGGTTAACATATCATGCAGGAAAACTTGGTATGTTTGAATTCCACAGAAATATGTTTCTTTTTTCACACAACTGGACATTTTTTTTTGCTAATTTTCCACTGCTTTCATTGTGCTACTGGAAGATATGAAATGAGAAATGAGAAGAACCACCTACCTTGATGCGTTCCAATATCAAGTTTTCAAATTCACGGTACAGAGTCCATAGAATACTGCCTCTTGAGGCAAGAGCTCCTGCTTTAGTCACAGCAAGCTCAAGAATGGCACGGACTTGTGCCAGTTCACTTTCATTTTTCAAGTTTTTCATTACAAAGTCAATGTACATCCGCCACAACTCCACAGCTACACAAGGAACACACAAGCACTTCATTAACACCGAGACAATGACCATTTGAAATAAACATGACAAATTATGATTCTGGTTAACTTACAAATACATATACTAAAGACAGTTACGATGAAAACAAAAAATTAAATGCACAAAAATAATATCAATAAATTTTAAATCAAATTAAGTAAAACTAGATACCTATTATGAAGTAGTAGATTAACAAGACATGCATCAGTATTAAGGTGACAAACTTTTATTTAAATTTTACCTTCAAATTTGCATGTAACAGACCCAATTATGCTTGTTGGATGACAGCGTATCTTCTTAAGCTTTTAAGTATTGAAGAGACATGTACAGGGGCAAAAAAAGCTCTTTCTAAAGGAGGGCTCAAGCTGCTCTTTTTCTCAAATCGCTGTGGATATGGCGCTTGAACAAACAGCGAATAAAGGTGCTGCATCAAGGTTTGGTGGTATCGCAGACTTTGCTAATTCGAGATTGCCATAGCAAGATAGATGAAAACAAGGTTCATCAGAAGCAAAGTTGTGACTCATTTGTTGGAGTTGAGTGGATTATTACACGTTAAAGACACAAAAGCAAAATGTCAAGGTCGTACAATCAACAGAGACAACACAGATGTTCTGGAAATCATGAATACAATGGACAACTTTTAAAATCCTTTTCATAATATTGAGTCTAGCACTCCTCTTCTAAACCTATCAACTGGCGATGTGATTAATACTCAGCTGGCTGATGAGCTTGTAAGAACTTATGAAAAAGGACAAACAGCTTTTCAAAAATTCAAAGGTATGCACACTGTGGACCCTGAAAAGCCAGTTACAAGAAATGTTGTTAAAAACTGAGCTAGACTTTCACCCACTAAGAGTCGAGCACTGTTAGAAGCTATGAAGTGCACACGAGATCTCTTTGGGAAACTGCTTTACCTTC